>JAVMSB010000013.1:0-231225 GCA_031761475.1 Penicillium pancosmium | reverse complement strand
CCCCCTTCCCTACTGCCGTTTTTTACCAAAATACCTACTTGACTCGATCGCCACGATGGATCAGGGGTGGCAACCATACCAGGATCCCCTGATGGGTCGCCCCGCGCAGTTTACTACCGGGTTGGCGTCTCATCCACAGCAGTTAGGCTCAAAGTACGGCCAGCCACCGCAGTCGTCACAGCCCCCCGTCGGATACACCTACGAGACCTTCCAAACCCCCAGCACCACCTCCAAGCCTCCTTCTTCCGGTCCCAACTCCAAAACTGTCTCCATGGCTTCATCTCCCACTGCAACGCCACGGAGTAGGGATTATGTCACTGACGCTGACACCACCATGGAGGATGCGGACCCATACAATCGGGCCAAGTATCCGTCGCGACCGAACCATCACAGCCGCCCTTCGTCTCAATTCCTCGGTCAGGCCGAGGAATCGTCGGCTGCTCGCAGATACTCCCCAATGAATGCCCTGTCGTCGCCCATGTCATCGTATCCCACCAGTCCTGGAAAGGCTCAAGGCTCGTACGGTTTCCCCCCAACGGCTCATGGTCAGTCGCGACGATCGCCTACCCGGGCACCCGACTATGCCTCGCCGCCGCAAGGTTACCAATCGCCGCCATGTGAGTTTCCCCCGAACCGAATGCCCCTGTTCTCTCGGCTCGCCGTGGACCGTAACTCACCATCCATAGCCGCCAACCGGCCCCCTAGACTTCCCCCGCTCCAGGCGACCGATCTCAGCCTGGACCAATATTACCCCCCTTCCACATCCTCCCACATGAGTCCGGCATTCGGTCATGGGACTCGATCCCCTCGGTCTGGCTCCTTGCCATCGCAAGTTCCAGGTCGTGGCCCAGTCCCGAAATTCCAAAATATCAAATCAGTGCAGGAGTTGCAGCCACGGGTTCACACCCAACCCGCATATCGGCGCGCCAACCCGGAGGGTGGATTTATCAGCGTCAGTTTTCCTGCAGCCGTTTCATTGCAATTCAATGCTCACCCCCTTCTGTCTTCTAGCCACTCCAAGCATTGACCTCTCACCTTCCGTCAACCTACCGTATCTGCAACCCGAACTTCAACTACGAGTCCTCGAGGAACCCCCGACGCGTGTTGACCAAGCCGAGTAAGGGAGTGAAAAACGATGGCTATGATAATGAGGACAGTGACTACATCCTCTATGTCAACGATATTCTGGGTAGTGAAGAGGCCGGTCACAAGTATGTCGCTGCTACTCCCCATCCAGGCATCTCGATCTAACCTCTCTTCGGCAGGAACCGTTACCTCATTCTTGATGTCCTTGGTCAGGGTACTTTCGGTCAGGTGGTCAAATGTCAGAACCTGAAGACCCAGGAAGTTGTTGCGGTAAAGGTCATCAAGAACAAGACAGCCTACTTCAATCAGAGTATGATGGAAGTCTCAGTGTTGGACTTGGTAAGCATCTTTGATCCCGCTTGCCGTGGCACCCCACTGACAGATTCTTCCCTCCAATAGCTCAACAGCAAGTATGACAAGAACGACGACCACCATCTTCTGCGACTCAAAGACACCTTTATCCACCGGCAACATCTTTGCTTGGCATTCGAGCTACTCAGTGTCAACCTTTACGAACTCATCAAGCAAAACCAATTCCGGGGTTTGAGCACGACACTCGTCCGTGTCTTTGCGCAGCAGTTGCTGAATGCGTTGAGTCTTCTGAATAAAGCTCATTTGATACATTGCGATCTGAAGCCGGAGAACATTCTCTTGAAAAAGTTAGTCGATGCTGATCCCACCATTGAGAGAAATTGTCTTACTGACCATTGTAACCTTCAATCAAGTCTCGAGAGCCCTATTATCAAGGTTATTGACTTTGGATCTGCATGTGATGAGCGCCAGACGGTCTATACGTACATCCAATCACGATTCTATCGTTCCCCGGAAGTCCTACTTGGATTGCCGTATGTTACCAACACGATATCTTTCGTCTCGATCGGTTACTAACTGACATTTTCTCTAGGTACTCGTCCGCAATCGACATGTGGTCACTTGGCTGTATCGTCGTCGAACTCTTCTTGGGGCTGCCTCTCTTCCCCGGATCTTCCGAATACAATCAGGTCACCAGAATTGTCGAAATGTTAGGACTTCCTCAGCAGTGGATGCTGGATATGGGCAAGCAATCCGGCGAGTTCTTCGAAAAGACACATGATGAGTACGGCCGTAAGACACATCGTCTCAAGAGTCTTGAGCAATACTCGCGAGAGCACAACACGAAGGAACAGCCAAGCAAGAAGTACTTCAATGCTTCAACGCTGGAGGAGATCATTCGCAGTTACCCTATGCCGCGCAAGAACATGAAGCCGGCTGAAGTTGAACGCGGTAAGAATTCATCAGGGTACAGCTTCACGAACAACTGCTAACTACTATGACAGAACTGAACAATCGAGTTGCCTTCATTGACTTTGTGCGTGGCCTCTTGGCCATCAACCCCCTCGAGCGATGGTCGCCTCAGCAAGCGAAATTGCATCCATTCATCACCCAGCAGAAGTTCACCGGTCCTTTCATGCCACCCGGGAACTTGAAGTACTCAGCTCCCAACAAGACTGTCGCACCCGGCGTTCAGCAACAGCAGCAGGCTGAGGCCGCTAGCAAGCAGAGGGCCGCTCAAGCAGCACAGGCACAGCAGTCAGCATACAACATGCAAATGAACCAGCAGTACCATGCACCGGCGCAGCCGCAACAAGCTCCTCCAGCCATGTATAATGGAATGTACCAGCAACAAGCTCCTCCTCCACCCTACCCGACGCAGCCACCGGGCTACGGCTACCAGATGAACATGGTTCCTGGCCAGGTTCCCCAGGGACATTACGCACCATCCCAGAGTCTTCAAGCCCAAGCAACCACTAGGGCTGGTCGTCAGCGTGCATCGACAATGGATCCCAATGGTGGAGGCATTCCCCCCACAATCCAACGGGTGGCCAGCCACTTGGACCCCAATGCCCCAATTCGTCTGCAACCCAGCCCCGCATATTACCCCCCACCTCCAGACGGGTATGTTGATCCAAACAATGCCAACCAACGACGCCGTGGCAGCCGCACAGGCAATAACGGCAATCAACGAAACCGAGACTTCATTCGTACCCTTGAAGACGGCGTGCTGAGCGAAGGCTACATGGCTCAGAACCAATGGCACTAGGATGAATCGTCATAGGCATCCTATGTATGATGCCTCGGAAGCTGCTATTAAATTATTGATTATCTCCTCGCCATAGCCGAGTCTCTTACGCCTGGCGCGTGTGCCTTGTGTCAGAAGGCATATTCCATTGATTCCTGCGTTATATCGTTGATACTGGAACCGATGGTTGCTGGATTCGCCCACCCTTGCCATCTGAACTGAACTACCCCCAATCGACCCACTCCGTACCTAGCCGATGGATGTACTTTTGCTTGCTATTATTTCCCTCCTTGGCATGAGTCACGGTAATGGTGATCGGTTGGCAGTGGTCTCCGGAGGCCGACCAATTCCGGGTCTATGGAGTTCATGGAGACAAGAATGAAAACAGATCGACAAAGGAGTCGACATAAGGCTGACGTAGCTTTCATGTCGCAACTCCCCTTTTCCCCCGGCCCCTTTCCCGCCGGTAAAAAGATGCGACCCGAGAGTGGTCGATTTCTTTCCAATGCATGAATATGATATTACCGCCACTTTCTTCTCTGTTGTGTTTATTGCTGTATGTGTGGTGATGTTTATCAGGAATGATTGTTCAACGTATCTGTTTCGCGTAACGTCTTTTTTTTCGTTTTTCTTTCCCCTACTACGTTTGTCTACTCATCGATCGACGATGAACATGGTTGTTACGCTTTTATCTTCTGATTTCTCTCTTCTTTCGGCATAGCCTGGAGTATGAAAGAACGATCTCATTTCCCGCTGCCTGTCTTCGTAAATTTGGATTCGTCTTTCTGGTGGTGGTTTGCTTGAGATGACTCGACCAGGACCATGTAAGGTATGGCGGGTCATGGCGAATGTCCTCCTTCTCCTGTAGGAGTGGAGTGCATGTCAGTTACTATACATATATTTGCATTTACTTTTTCTCAACTTTCTTTGTCACTGTAGTAAATGAGTAAAACTATTCATAATGAAAACTTATTCTGTATCAAAATGATATTCTTTGTCCCCATGGCATAGTTCCCGCGCTAAACCTAATTGGGTTTAGTCAGCCCCTCGCTTAATTTTCGTGTGTGGCTCTCGCCCGCCATCTCCAGTCAACTTTTAGAAGGATCTGCCTTAGCCTTCGTGCAATCAATCAAATACACGATGTCGTCGCGATTCTTCTACCGTGGTGGTAGCGACAGCGAGTCCAGCTCCTCCGATGAGGAAGAGGACGTCTACGAGCGCTCTGAGGAAGAGAGCAGCGAGGAGGAGTCCAGCGAAGACGAAGATGACTCCGGCAGCGATTCCGATGACTCCGGCGAGGAGGGAGGCAAGAAGGGTGCCAACGCTTTCCTGAGGGATGCGTCCGACAGTGAGAGCGAGGAGGAGGAGGAGAAGGTCACCCTCGTCAAGAGTGCTAAGGACAAGCGCCTGGAGGGTCTCGAAAACACCATCAAATTGATCGAGAATGCGCAAAAGATTAACGACTGGGCCGTTATCTCTACTGGTGAGTGTCACTCTGGGGATTTTGAGGGTGGATGCCCTGTTCGATGATGAGATACCGGCAGTGTGCCCCCAAGGGGCCCGATGAAGCCATACGGAAGTCGACGCTGACAACAGACTATCACAGAGTTCGACAGCCTGAACCGCCAAATGGTCAAGGTTGCCCAGTCCGGTCCTACCCCCAAGCTCTACGTCAAGGCCGTTGCCGACCTCGAGGACTTCATCAACGAGACCGCCTCCAAGCAGAAGTCCGCCAACAAGAAGATGAACGCCAGCAACCAAAAGGGATTCAACACCATCAAGCAGCGTATCAAGAAGAACAACAAGGACTATGCCGACCAGATCGAGAAGTACCGTGCCGCCAAGGATACCTACATGGACGACGAGGCCGAGGAGAAGGCCCCCGCCCCTGCGCCCAAGCCCAAGCCCACTGCCTCCCAGAAGGTTGAGAACTTCGCTGCTGCTGCCGCTGCCGCTTCTGCTGGCGACGACGATGGATTTGCCACCGTTGGCCGGGGTGGAAAGACCCTGCAGTACACCCAGGAGAGTATCCTCAAGCATCTGCGCTCCATTGTCGAGTCTCGAGGAAAGAAGAACACCGACCGTCTGGAGCAGATCCGCACCATGGAGAAGCTTCTGGAGGTCTCCACGACCCCCTACCAGCGCATCCGTGTTTACCTGACCCTTATCTCCACCCGTTTCGATCTCACTTCCGCCTCCGCCAACTACATGAGCCCCGAGCAGTGGAAGGCCGCCAACACCGAATTTGGTGTTCTTCTGTCCGTGCTCGAGCAGCACAGCAACTATATTGTCACTGAGGGTGCTGATGAGTGGGAGGATGATGAGAAGCAACCCCAGCTTGCCGAGGGCGAGACTTTCCACATTCCCGGCAGCATCGTCTCTTACATTGAGCGTCTGGATGACGAGCTTACCCGCTCGCTGCAGCAGATTGACCCCCACACTGCTGAGTACATCGAGCGTTTGAGTGACGAGCAGCAGTTGTACAACAACAATGTCCGTACTCAACTCTACCTTGAGGTCCTCAACGCCGGAGACAAGAACGATTCACGACAAGACAGCGTCAACCGTGTGATCATTCGCCGTCTGGAGCACGTCTACTTCAAGCCCTCCCAAGTGGTCTCCATCCTCGAGGAAGCCGCCTGGAAGTCTCTCCCCGAGAACCTCAACTCCGCCATTACCCCCCGCGCCCAGGCTGGCGATGTCGACGCCCTCCTCCAAACTCTCTGCAACTACCTGTTCCAGAACAGCGACGGCATTATCCGTGCCCGCTCGATGCTCTGCCAAATCTACTTCCTTGCCCTGCACGACAAATACTACCGCTCTCGTGACCTGATGCTCATGTCACATCTGTCTGAGAACATCTCCAACTTCGACGTCAGCACCCAGATCCTCTTCAACCGCACCCTTGTTCAGATCGGTCTGTGCGCTTTCCGCGCTGGTCTCATCTACGAGGCCCAGAACACTCTTGGTGATATCTGCGGTAGCGGCCGTCAAAAGGAGCTTCTCGCCCAGGGTATCATCATGCAGCGCTACTCAACCGTCTCCCCCGAGCAAGAACGTCTGGAGCGCCAGCGCCAGCTGCCCTTCCATATGCACATCAACCTGGAGCTGCTTGAGTGCATCTACCTGACCTCCAGCATGTTCCTCGAGGTTCCCCTCATGGCCCAGACCTCTTCCGCCCCTGAGATCCGCCGCCGCATGATCTCCAAGACCTTCCGCCGCATGCTCGACTACAATGAGCGCCAGGTCTTCACCGGACCCCCGGAGAACACCCGCGACGGTGTCATCATGAGCGCCAAGTTCCTCGCCGCCGGCGACTGGAAGAAGGCCGCCGAGATGCTCGCATCCATCAAGATCTGGGACCTGATGCCACAACCCGAGAAGATCAAGGAGATGCTGTCCGCACAGACACAAGAGGAGGGTCTGCGCACTTACCTCTTCACCTACGCCCCCTTCTACGACAGCCTGTCCATCTCCTCGCTGGCCGATATGTTCGAGCTGCCCATCAAGAAGATCACCGCCATCATCAGCCGGATGATCTCTCACGAGGAGCTGGGTGCTGCTCTGGACCAAGTCAACGACGCCATCATCTTCCGCAAGGGCGTCGAGCTCTCCCGCCTCCAGTCCCAGATCGTTACCCTCGCCGACAAGTCGATGGGTCTGCTCGAGTCCAACGAGAAGACTCTCGAGCAGCGCACTCAGGGTATGGCCAATGCCTTCCAGCGCGAGCAGGGCCCTGGAGCCCGTGGTGGTCGCGGTGGTCGCGGTGGTGGTCGCGGCGGTGGTCGTGGCGGTGCCCGTTTCCCTGGCGGCGAGCGGAGACCTGGTGGCCAGCAGTTCGGTGGTGGTGCATTGGGTGGTGCGATCAAGGCTTAAAAAGGGAGTTTGTTTTTCTTTTGATATAATGGCATGCCCTTTCACATTTTTTTGTTAAACAACTCTTCTTTTTTCTCCCGAATCTCCCTCCTCCCCCTTTTTCCTTTTTCCCGTTTTCCCTCCGTTGTCATGGTTGTTTTTCTTGTCTCTTTCTCATGCCGTTTTCTAGACCGAGTTAAGTTTCCCTCGTGTCTGGTCATGATTCAAAATGAAATGAATAAATGGTTAGAAAGCATTGCTTGCTTCGTAATATAGACTAGATATTAAAGGGAGGATAGGTATGTACTTGTAGAAAGGGGAGTAGTGGCAGAGCATCAAAAAAGACTTGAAATCAGTTATTTGATCGTAGCAAGTTCTCATCCTATATGAGGAATGTTCTGTGTCCAGGTCGCCTGGAATGCTCCCGGTAGCAGGAAAGCCAAGGATCGAAAAACTTCAACACAGATGAAAAATCGCGATGTAATCAAAATCACGCCTTTTAAACAAAAAGACAAATTGTACATCCAATCTATCCATGCTGGAGACTCGGATAATCGGGATCGATTTAAACACCACAATATGCCAACAACTATGGGGAAGGCAATCACTGTCACAACAGCACTGCCGTGCCATAGCATTCGTTCGATCTCACTTGGAAATGTGAAATTCCATGCGACACAATGAATTGCTCCAAATACCACACCGGCAAGTGAGCCCCCGAGCCTCCCAGCCGAAGTCCTCTGGGGCTCATGAAAGCTAAGATTTGGAAACCATGGTGAGCTTTTGTTGACCAAGAAAGGAAGGGGTCTATTTTCTGCAATTTGATCAATCTCCCATGGACTGGCGCAGCGCCTAGCGGGTATGATGACAGAAGTTTCGACGTCCTTTGGTTTTTCCAGCAGTAACACATAAGTGAAAATTGTAGATTCAGCGAAAGAGAATGACAAAACTTCAAGCTGGCTGGCAGGGATTTTGAATAGAGCCATTCGCTAAGCTGGATTACAAACCACAATATCTGGCCCATGGCGATTATCTTTACAACAATGTCACCTTTGTTTCTGTCGGATATGTCATCCTCTGTGATTGTGGGAAGCTTCTCGATGATGACGTACTCCCATGCTAGATATAGTTGCTTCCCATCAAGCACCCAGATGTCAGATTTGAGATATTTCAAATTACCTACAATATTCATCATAATAGGCATTTTCAGAGGTTATTATCGGTGGCATATTGACGGCCATGTCTGCTGAACTCGAGTTGGTTTCATCTTCTTTCCAGTCAATCGGGCCTATCCAGCGCGAAAGACTCGACGTTGACGATAAACCGATACAGTCCTGTATATATGGCCCACGGTCTCTCTTGTGAGTGACTTGGGTTTGCGGGCGTTGATTTGGATTAGAATACATACCTGGATCCTTCGTATCACGGTTGCCCTCGTCTTGGAGAGGTTCAGCGGCGGTGGATTCGTCAAACTTGACAGTAAACCCGCCCATATCTGCGAAATAAATATGGGAGCGTGACCAGGGAGTGTCCTGTTTCTTTTCACTGTTGTCAAAATCAGATTTGACAGCTGATACCGCGCGATAGTCGCTGAAAGCCTTGGCAAAAGCCCATTCAGGCGATAGGATATCCACCACCATCCAAAAACCCTTCCGAGATGTTCGATAGAGTGCACGGAAAAATTTCTGTTTCCAATTTCGAGGGCTTGGCTGGATTGGGACATTTAAATGGAGGATCGACCAAGTACAAATCAAAATGACTGATAAACAACTACAGATGATATCTAGAGTGCCGCGGGTATTTGGCGATTTGACAAACTTCACGGTGTCTTCCGGTGGTAGGGTGCAGTTGGTGGAGAAAATCTTCATGATGTAGATTGTTTCTTCTGTGGCCTCGTTATAAATTATGTGAAGGTCCGTTCTGGTCCGAGACCCAAAGGCTGAAAGAAGAGAATTTTGATTCAAAGCTTTAGTAGATCAACTTATAACTAGTTTTCGGCAAATCCCAGTGCGATGGAAATAAGAGACCTATGTGTCCAATGCTCAAGTGACCCGGCGCTAACTAATTTTCTATGCAGTTTGCTCGCTCAGCCCCTAGCGCTGACCACTGGCGGTTAACTGCGAAAACAAGAGCCCCCAGGGCTGCGTTTATTGGCCTCTTACGGCGAGCGCTACGAGATACATAGGCCAAGACCCCAAGATCTTACGCGTGTTTTGATTTTGTTAGCTAGGATGAAACCCTCAGCCTTCAAAATCCTGTTGGTAGCTTTTGGGTTTGTTTTCGGAATACGAGGGAGGTGCAGATACTAGTTTGATGATCGTCCCCGCCTTGTATATACACTGTTTAGAGCGCATAAGGGGTAAGCCGCTCGAAGATTTGAAACTTGAACTTTACAGAATCTGACAGCCAAATTTGGAATATTAATTCAAAAACCAATTGGATATGCATTACTAGATTATTCCAGTTCAATAATCTTGATTTCGACGGCAACTAGTGTACCTGCCAGTGGGTAGACCCCATGGATGCCTCGCTGCAAACCCTCACTCAAGCCTTGTACCCGCTAACCCTGACCAGTTTGGTTTGCTCCAGATTTACTACTACTAGTACGAAATACCATTTTCCAGAATTCTACCACAACAACTAGCTATGATCCGTTTGTTCAGAGAGTTCAAGTTATTTGATAGGGTTATTTCGTAGGTGGTCTCCGAGTTGACTCGGGCTCGAATTTAACCTGGAGCTACTACCTAGTTAATAGTAGTAGTACTAGTTAGTACTAATATTTGGTAGGATCTGACTGGATCATAACTAAAAGTCTTATTGAGCTACCTGGTTGTCGCTGTGAATTTCCAAAAATTTTATGACCTGGAGCTTTTGACTTAGGTGCCCTGGCGGTAATATATATCTATCCAGGTGGAAGCCTGAGGTGGGCAACGTACCACCACCCCCGGACCGCCCGGCGTGCACTCCAGGGTTGGAATATATTTCAAAATTGCTATGAAAGTACTAGTATGAAGTTTAAAACCAGGAAATTTGAAGAGACGGTTTGAATTCAATTGTCTTCCAAGAATCAAGATAGTACTAGTAGCGTCAAAAGAACTTCAAACATTGAAAGCAACAAGGTTGGATCCCGCAACAGTCCACCTGAGCAGCCAACTTGAACGAACCACAGTCCTACCTGGGGCCGGAAATATTTGGAGTCGAATTTTTTTCTCGGTGTGGAGACACCTCGGGACATGAGTGGGATTCGATCAAGTACGTAGACTACAATTGACTACAAGGAAGAATGCAATTCGGGTTGTCTGAAGCATTAAATTACCGGAAATCCCAGACCGTATCGCTAATTGACTAAAGAAAACACAGCCTGTGTGCCTAAACAACCCGTGACAATAACGTCGTTAAAAGTAAAATTTTTATTGGTGACGAAGAGACAAGCATCCCATCCAAAGGATAGGGCTCTAGACCCAGCGCACACCGAATCCCCCGATTACCGAAAAGAAAACAATCTAGTTCATCTGGCGGATGAGACCGTTGATGTTCTCCTCACGGTTACCGGTGTCACCACCCTGGATGTAGTGCTTGAACTTGCGGGTGCGGAAACCACCGTTGGGGTTGGACAGCTTGAAGGGCCACAGGAAGTTGTTGGCCTGCTTGAAGTTGGGGCCGACGGTGTAGATCTCGTGGATCAGATCCTCCATACAGACAATGCCGTACTTGCCGAGGTTCTCCTCGATAAGCTGGTTGTCGGTCAGGGGAATGCGCATCTTGTCAACCTTTCCGTAACCGCGCTTGTACAGAAGCTCACGGACGGACTTCAGGTTGGGGTAACCGTAGGCGATGTAGGGGTTGACAATGGTCAGCATCTCCTGGGTAGCCTTGGTCAGGCGGATGAAGGTACCGCTGTTGATCTGGATCAGACGCAGCAGCTGGAGGATCTTGCGGGGCTTGGGAGCGATCTTGTTGATACTGGAGGATGGGTTAGCCAGGTGCTTTGGAATGGGATGTAAGTAAAGATGAAGTGAGAACATACCCCTTGATACGGACAACGAAGACCAGCTTGGGCTCATCCTCGACGTAGAAGTTACCCTCCTGGCGGGCAGCGCGGCCGAGGCGGATCTTCTCGCGCTCTGCGTCACGGTACTCCTTGACGTAGGACTCAGCGCGCTTGAAGATAACACCACGCTTCTCCTTGTTGGCCTATGGGATACTGAGTCAGTCAAGAGGTTCCCAAAAAGCATGGTGATAAGACAAAGTGTATGTGTCATCAACAGGATCAGACCCGAAAGATGGTTGACATGCGACAGCATCGACCTTTTGGTCTAGTCGCGTGGTTGGTGTTGTCATCAGATAGTTGGAGAAGGGTGTGGGTGGAGAGGAAAAGATGCGAAAGATGCATGGGGAGAGGAAACCAACCTTCTTCTTCTCCTCGGCCTCAGCACGACGCTCGGCGCGGGCGGCCTCCTGGCTCTTGCGCTTCTTCAGGAGAGTCTCGGGGACGAGGACATGGTCCTGGGTAGGGACGGAGCTGGGGCAGGTTAGTACAGTCTGTCCGCACAAGTAACAATGACTTGAGACAATTCGCCGAGTGTAAGAACTGCAGCATAGCGCCACATTCTCGAACTGAAGGCAATAGGATAAAACATAACTCGACGAAATGTCTTTGATCAGTGAGGGCTATGGTATCTTGTGGGTGTTTGGTGTTGAAGGAGAGTCCCGCTACTGATGTGCATGTTCCAGCAACAAGGTTCGCAGAAAATTTTCAACCACCCGACAAAAATTTTTCCATGTTCGCCTTCATCCGACAATACCCCGAACAGATGTTCAGGAACTATGCGTTGACGCTATTCGCTCCATGCACAATGACTGCTTTTACCGCATCGAAGTGTGGAATTGCGAAAGCTGAACAACAATGGTTTTGGAAGAGAAGGCCATCATAGCTTTCAACCTCAAGACTCCGTGGCCCTTTCCTGTCGGTTGTTCGCTAGGAGTCGCACAGGCAAATCGAAGGATCGATCGAGCAGGAAGAGGGTGTAGGAAGGATCGAGCTGGTGCCTAGCAGTCATCGTCGGGAACGATGACCGTAGCATCTCCAGCGAGAAAAGGACGACTATACCGGCAACCTCACAATCTCGAAGGATTGAATCAATCAGTAAGGAAGGGCATCATACGTGGTGACGGGGGCCATTGTGAAGGTCGTCGCGAAGATGGCTGTCGGCGAGGTTGTCGGGAAGAAAAAGTTCGACTCTCTCGAACGAAGAAAAGAAAGGATTTCGCTTGTGTGGGTGGATGCCACTAACCAGGAAAGTACTAGCGTGTCTATCAATAAACCTAACCTAATATGGAATACCTTACCCTTATCGCCGCATATCACGTGCGATTAGGGCTGCCTCATGCTTCGCGGTCAGATGACCTCATTCAAGGAGGAAGGACCCCGCGTGTCTACGGAACTGGCAACAACAACACTTCTATTTGGTCAGCAGCATGTCTCGTCGTGGTGTTGGGCTCGGTGCCTTTGCCAACCGAACCCAGGCAACTCAATCCTATGCCACCCATGGCGCCAACCTTCGTTCCACTCATCTGTCCTCGCTCCAAACCCAGCTCTCGGTCTTCCAATCGTTGCTCCATACCTTTGCCCTAGAACATAGTTCAACAATCAAGTCCAACCCAACGTTTCGCGCTGAATTCGCGCGCATGTGTAATACGATAGGTGTGGATCCACTAGCCGCCAGCAATGTTAAGGGCAAGAACAGTCGCCGAGGGTTGGGAGAGGGAGGCAGCTTCTGGACGCAGATTATGGGCGGGGATATGAATGACTTCTATTTCGAAGTTGCTGTGCGAGTTGTGGAACTTTGCCGGGAGACACGAGCTGAGAATGGTGGACTTATTGGCGTCGAAGAATGTCGGAACCGAGTAGGTAAGGGGAAAGCAATTGGAAGTGGACTGGAGGTTTCAGAGTATGATCACTTTTCCCCTTTACCACACCCTAGGTGTACCTGCCGAGCTCTACGGGTCTCTAACGATACTCTGCTTTTGTAGAGATGATATCCTTCGGGCCGTTCGCTCCCTTGAACCTTTAGCGTCGGGCTTCTCTATTGTCCGCGTCGGATCTAAACAATATATTCGATCAATTCCGAAGGAGTTAAACACCGATCAGGCCACGGTACTTGAAGCTATTCAGGTCCTGGGCTTTGTTAGCGTTTCAATGCTGCGACTTAATCTCACGTGGGAAAAGGCTCGCGCACAAACCGTGATTGACGATCTTGTGGCTGACGGTCTCGTTTGGGTGGATGCCCAGGGACCGGAGAAAGAGTACTGGTCGCCGCAGAACCTCTTAGACGACAGTGGATAAAAAGATTCCAACTAAACTGATTATCAAGCCTTCCAACTCTAATTACGGCCAAAAGTCTTCCGCCGTATAGACCGAGCATAAACCAGCTCCGAATTGCAAGAATGGTAGCCGGTCAACTAGGTCAACAAGTCACCGGTTCCTAAGCCTACCCATATTGACAGAAATGAAACTATATAAACTGACGACAACCCGAAGAACACGATTCCAACCAGCCTAGTTGTCTTCACCTTGGGGGTTGAAGTAACCGACAATGTGGGAGCACGAGAATCGAGCCGCCACCTTTTGTCATGGCGCGGATACCATGAAACCTATTACACAAGCACCGGCGCACTGCAGATTGAACGGATGAGAGCAGCCAGATTGGAGGATTGGCCGACGCCAAATTCTCAGCCATATCCATACCATTTAAATGTGATACCTCGCCTTTCATGTTGACTCATTGCATCTAGAATCTACTAGTACTTTCGATAGTCACTTTCTACATATAAGTTGACTGGTATATCTTCTACTCGAAAAGCTTAAATCCATCCTCTTCAGTAGTAGCCATCTAACGTCTATAATTTAAAACTGCAGTGGTAGATCAGATCTTAATCACCTCCTGGACCCTTCTGTTCCGGTCAACCACCAGCCGGAGTTGGCGATCCTTCCACTCGGATTCGGATGTCGAGCTGCTCTGGGTAGGCTTGAAGACACCTTCACGGAGTGTATCGGTAAAGAGTTCATAGGAGGGGTAATCTGTCTTACAATTAGTATTGTCTTCATGCAACTTGTGGGGAAGGATAATACGAACAGCCATCCACAAAGTGGTTCACCTGATCTTCGGTCATGCCGGTGCCCTTAGTAGCACGCAGACCGCGCTCCTGCTCCTGACGCCATTCATAGACGAATCGGAGGTTCTGCGCATCGCTAGTCCAGAAATTAGTATTGAACGCCGCTTCAATATACACCGTCATCAACCTACATATGAATCAAAGCGTCGAGTTTGCTTTTTAGAAGTCAGCCACATTCAATAACCACACCCAGTCATTCCCAGAAAGGCGATCAAACTCACTCAGTCAAAGCATTGTATCTCTTCAACGACTCATTAACAGTCTTCACGTCCTCAAACCGGACATGCCCCAATCTTCCCTGATAATAACCACTCTCCTTCTGTCTCACTGCATCCTCCCAGAGCGCGCGCAGGGTATTATCGTCCCGCGGCCGGAACCCAACACACCAGCCCTCAAAGATTACAACTTTGATCTTCTGCTGCCCCTCGGCATTCACAACTTCCCACTGCGATTCATGCACTCGGTCTCCTTGTCCGGAAAATGCAGACTTATCATACTGCGGGATGGCGGTTGGAAGCTCCGCAGCGAGTGAGGCGAAGACTTTCTCTCCGAGCGCTAGGTCATGGGTTGATGGCTGGCCGCGGTGTTGGAGGAGGGGATTTGTTGGGTGAGCTTGTGCGAGCGCGACTTGATCAGCGTGGGTTAGATAGATATCGTCCAGAGACCAGGTCACGACGGAGAGTGAGTATGGTTTGGCACGGAGGGTATCCTGTAATGTTGATACCTGCGGGTCATTGTTAGTTGCATTGATTGCATGACACTGCGCCGAGGCGGAGTATGGAGCAAAGCATGGAGAACGGGGAATCGCTCGGGACAGGCCAGGGTAGGAAGTAGACCGACTAGCCGTCCCGAGGTATCAGAGAGAGAGAGGCCGGTCGGAGTTCAACGTACCAACACCGTCTTGCCGGCGCCCTGCACACCATTGAGGCCTAGGAAGAATGGCGGGGTATCGGCATTGGGGGTATTTTTGTGACGGTCTGCGTGGGCGCGGAGACGCTCGAGCAGAAAAGGTATACAGTGTTGTGACTTGTCGTCTATTATCGGCATTTTGTGGGGTGGTTTTGCCTTGAAGGGGGATATTTCTATGGGGTTGACGGGCTAATGCTGGTTTTATTCTATCGGCTACGGTGGCCGGCAAGTTGTCCGATCGGGCGGAATCTGGGGTCGCGGGGTAGGCAATAATTGATGTACTACTTCTATCGGGCGAGACAATCTAGCTGTAGAAGAAACTTCACTATCCATGGTATTTCTGGGATGCTTCCAAAAGTATCAAATAGTCGACTTGGATATTAATTGATGATTAAATCATGCATTGATTACAATGTTGCAAGCACATGGCGATGACGTTGCCTGTCACATGTCTGAGTCAGCGGGACTCGGTATGGATAAAACAGAACAAAATGGCATAAACGGGAGCCAAAAAGGGAGATGTAAGATGGGTCAAGGGTCATGAACAGTGCATGAAATGTCCGGCATAGAAAAAAGTATCAATTACCTTCTCCTTACTAGAATACTCAACTGCGGACTCCTCCGTAGTGGTGGCCGGCAGTCGGCATGTGAAGCAACCGTGTAATGTAAGGTAATTCCCCCCATTTCTTACAGCGCAAAAGAGCCGAGGTCTGTGGCTGCCCCAGCTCTCGGTTGACCGAGCTCATCCTTAAACTCCCCTCTTCCCCTTCTTCTCTTCCCTTCAGTTCGAGCTTTCTTTGAGAACTGTTTGAATCGGACTTCTCATCATACACAAATAATGTCCGATCTACGCTTTGATAACCAGACGGTCGTCGTCACCGGCGCCGGCGGCGGTCTGGGAAAGGCATATGCCCTCTTCTTCGCCTCAAGGGGCGCTAACGTCGTGGTCAACGACCTCGGTGGTTCTCACAAGGGTGACGGAAAGTCATCAAAGGTATGTAAATTTCTATGGAAAGCAATATTAGTGTTCCCCAGCATCCGTTGACATCCTCAAGGCCGCAGACCTCGTTGTCGAGGAGATCCGCGCCGCTGGCGGTAAGGCGGTTGCCAACTACGACAGCGTCGAGAACGGCGAGGGCATCATTGAGACTGCCGTCAAGAACTTCGGCCGTATCGATATTCTCCTCAACAATGCCGGTATCCTCCGTGATATTAGCTTCAAGAACATGAAGGATGAGGACTGGGACCTCATCAACCGCGTTCACACTTACGGCGCATACAAGGTAAGCAGGCTATCGATACTTAAAGAAGATCCCTCCAAAGTGCCAATACTGATCTACTTATTCTCCAAATAGTGCGCTCGTGCCGCTTGGCCTCACTTCCGCAAACAAAAGTTTGGCCGCGTTATCAACACTGCCTCCGCTGCTGGTCTCTTCGGCAGCTTCGGCCAGGCCAACTACTCGGCCGCCAAGCTTGGTCAGGTCGGTTTCACCGAGACTCTGGCTAAGGAGGGTGCTAAGTACAACATTATCGCCAACGTCATTGCTCCCATCGCTGCTAGCCGCATGACTGCGACGGTGATGCCCCCAGATGTTCTGGATAACCTCAAGCCCGACTGGGTTGTTCCTCTTGTTGCTCGTCTGGTTCACTCCTCCAACACCACCGAGAGCGGCGGCATCTACGAGGTCGGTGGTGGCCACGTTGCTAAGCTTCGCTGGGAGCGATCCAAGGGTGCTCTGCTCAAGACCGATGACTCCCTCACCCCTGGAGCTCTGGCCGCTAAGTGGAACGATGTCAACGACTTCTCCAAGCCTGAGTACCCCTCTGGCCCCGCCGACTTCATGGCATACCTTGAGGATGGCCTGAAGTTGTCTTCCGCCCCTAAGGCTCAGGAGCCCGACTTCAAGGGACGTGTTGCTCTGGTTACTGGTGGTGGTGCCGGTCTGGGTCGCGCATATTGCTTGCTGTTCGCTAAGTACGGTGCCTCCGTTGTTGTGAACGATCTCGTTAACCCCGACAATGTCGTCGAGGAAATCAAGAAGGCCGGTGGTAAGGCTGTTGGCAACAAGGCCAACTGCGAGGACGGTGATGCTGTCGTCAAGTCTGCAATTGATGCCTTCGGTCGCATTGATATCCTGGTTAACAACGCCGGTATCCTGCGTGACAAGGCTTTCACCAACATGGATGACAACTTGTGGAACTCCGTTGTCAACGTTCACCTGCGTGGTACCTACAAGGTCACTAAGGCCGCCTGGCCCTACTTCCTCAAGCAGAAGTATGGTCGTGTTGTCAACACTGCCAGCACCAGCGGTATCTACGGAAACTTCGGACAGGCCAACTACGCCGCCGCCAAGCTCGGTATCCTGGGTCTCTCTCGCACTCTCGCCATGGAGGGTGCCAAGTACAACATCAAGGTCAACACCATCGCTCCCAACGCCGGTACCAACATGACCCGTACCATTATGCCTGAGGAGATGGTCCAGGCTTTCAAGCCCGACTACGTTGCTCCCCTGGTTGTTCTACTGAGCTCTGACGCTGCTCCCGAGCCCTCCACCAAGGGCCTGTTCGAGTGTGGTAGCGGTTGGTTCGGCCGCACCCGCTGGCAGCGCTCTGGCGGCCACGGCTTCCCCGTGGACGTCAAGCTCACCCCCGAGGAGGTCCTTGCCAAGTGGCCTCAGATCACCAACTTCGAGGACGGCCGTGCTGACCACCCCGAGGACGGCTCTGCTGGTGCTGAGAAGATCATGGCTAACATGTCCAACCGCGCCGGCGGCAGCGGTGAGAACGAGACCCTGGCCAACATCGAGAAGGCCAAGTCTCTCACCACCGAGGGCAGCGCCTTCGACTACACCGACCGTGATGTTATCCTTTACAACCTGAGCCTGGGTGCCAAGCGCACTGACTTGCCTCTGGTGTATGAGAACAGCGAGCACTTCCAGGCTCTGCCCTCATACGGTGTTATCCCCTGGTTCAACACCCAGACCCCGTGGAACATGGATGATATCGTGAAGGACTTCTCTCCCATGATGCTGCTCCACGGTGAGCAGTACATGGAGGTCCGCAAGTTCCCCATCCCTACCACCGCCAACACTTTGACCTACCCCAAGCTTATTGACGTCGTCGACAAGGGTAACGCTGCCCTGGTCGTCGCTGGTTTCACCACCAAGGATGCCAAGACCGGCGAGGATCTGTTCTACAACGAGTCGACCGTCTTCATCCGTGGTAGCGGTGGTTTCGGTGGCTCTCCCAAGCCCACCGCCGTCCGCCCCAAGGGTGCCACCGCAGCCTACAAGGCTCCTCAGCGTGCCCCCGACGCTGTTGTCGAGGAGAAGACCTCCGAGGACCAGGCTGCTCTGTACCGTCTGAACGGTGACCGCAACCCTCTGCACATCGACCCCGAGTTCAGCAAGGTCGGTGGCTTCAAGACCCCCATCCTGCACGGTCTGTGCTCGCTCGGTGTTGCAGCCAAGCAGGTCTTCGCCAAGTACGGTGCCTACAAGAATCTTAAGGTCCGCTTCGCCGGTGTCGTGCTGCCCGGTCAGACTCTCAAGACTGAGATGTGGAAGGAGGGCAACACCGTGCTCTTCCAGGCCACTGTTGTCGAGACTGGCAAGCCCGCCATCACCGGCGCTGGTGCGGAGCTCCTCGAGGGCGCCAAGGCCAAGCTGTAAAATAATCATGATGTCAATCTTTGTGGATGAAGCGTTTTTGCTCTTTGAATTGACCTGGCCATTGGCACACAACAGAGCTGGGATGAAAAAGATGTTCCAGTCCGAACGTGGCTTCTTGGTTTCAAGTTGTGTATGTACATAAATTTGGATTGTTCAAGTTCTTTGTTTTATTTATCTATTCCCACCAATGAGACATCTCGGAAATTGGAATCTTGGAACTTTGTACTCCATAGGTACCGTACTAGATCTACATAATCTTGCGGAGTACGGAGTACTACTCCGTACTGTGTACAAATTGTAGAGTGGATCCATTCTATCCTACGCATTCCAATGGATATCATCCATTCTCTCGTTATCGGAACTACTTTGAGGTATTCTTGGGTTATCAGCCATGGTGGACTGATACATCGCTGGTGCAGCCGACGCGACTTCAGCGCAAGGGGCGCTCTAGAACTCCACCGGCCCGGAGATAGCCTCGTTAGGACTAGATGCAGAGTAGGAGGCTTCACAGATGTTGTACAGAATGCAAGCAGGGTCTTTTCAACTAGTAGCCAAGGGTCCTGCGATCCGAACTGAGTCAGTTTCTCTTGGTATAGGCAGGCAACACTATATTGTAGTCGTAGTGCCCGCCTTATGTAACCGGGTTTCTTAGTATTTGTGAGCGTGGCCCTTCATTCTTCCAACAAACACACACCCTCACGCAATCCTCCTACTCCGACTCACCCTGAACCCGACCATGTAGCAGACACCCTATCGCATCTCCCACCATGGTGCTCTCGCTGTCGGTTCCCGGCTTCTCCAGATCTTCATCCTCCACCTCCACCACTCCCCCGCGCCCCGCCGACGGCAACGCGCCCGCACCGCAGCCGCAGCCGCAACAGCAACAGCAAACACAACCAGAACCAATACCGCAACCACAACCCAGACGCCGTGCCTCTGCAACTGGCTCCTCCTCCAGCTCCTCCTCCTCCACTAAACGCAACTCCTGGAGACCTTCCATACTAGCAAGTTCCTCAACATCACCAAGCAACCCTTCCATCACCCTCGAAGCATTGAGAAATAACCCGTTCGGGAACACGTCACGATCTCGCTCAATTCAGGTTTCCGCTGAGGAAATAGAGGAGCAGATAAGAGAGCAGGAAGAGCTAAATGCTGCACTCGAACACCTTGCACGGATATTCCCCGATGTAAGAATCGAGGTCTTCCGCGAGTTGTTGGTACGATTTGATGGCCAGAGCCGACTACAAGTCTGCGTGGAACAACTGCTCCGACATAAGAAAGAATGGGTATCTGGTCGTTGGAATCTCCCGGACGGAAACCGAGATGGGGGTGGGGAAGATGGGAATAAGAAAGACGATCGTGCTACCGCATTAGCAGACAACGCGGCGACAGCGGAGACTCTAGTCCCAGCCGAGGAACGCTTTCGATCCGAGGGATACAAACTTGCAGTACGGAACGCCCTCGGGAAGGAGTTCAGTAGCCTCAGCAAGAGTACAATTGATGCTGTGCTCGCTGAAGTGAACTTCAGCTACGTGCGAGCACGACCAACCCTACGGGATCTCGCGCGGCGGACCTGGCGAGCTACTTTCAATAGCATTTTCCCATCCTTCAAGCGCAAGAAAGATAAAGATGAGCACCCGCTTTTGTCATGGCAACGGCGTTCAGATGGAGAGCTGACGCCCCGGTTGAAAGAAACTGGAAGTGTCGAGCTCGACGACGAATTGCATGCGTTCCTTGTGGCCCCTGTGCTTCGGCAAAGGCGGGAGGAGCAGGAATTGAGCGATTTCCGATTCGCTTCCGATGTGAATGAAAAGGAAGCTAAGGCCGCCGATGCGCTGTACGAATGTGAATGCTGCTTCGCCGACGTGACCTGGGAACAGGTCTCAACTTGTTCGACTGACGCCCATATAATCTGCTATCATTGCATCCAGCGAACAATATCCGAAGCTCTCTTTGGTCAAGGATGGGGCAAATCCGTCGATTTGGAACACACTACCTTGAAATGCATCGCCCCTTTGTCTTCCGGTTCCTGTGATGGTTGTCTTCGGCCCCAAATCGTGCGGCAGGCCGTGCTGCTGGACACAGCTGGCCTGGAGACGTACCGCAAGTTCGAGGATCGATTGGCCTCCGAGACCCTCTTAAAATCGCAACTTAAGCTCATCAGATGTCCATTCTGTTCCTACGCCGAAGCTGATCCGGTGTATCACCCATCCTCGCGCGGTATTAGCTGGCGCTTTCGCCGAGATGGAGGTGTTATCTCCAGCATTTTAATGTCTCTTCTTATTCTTGACCTTATACCTCTACTTATACCCATTCTCCTAATTCTCCTCCTCTTGGACCCGCCTTCAGCCAAGGCAATTTTCAACAACGCAATCCGACACCTCTGCCTCAAAATCCGGCCCAAGAGATTCACTTGTGTCAACCCCTCTTGCAAGAAAATCAGCTGCATGACCTGCCAAAAATCATGGCAAGACCCACACGTCTGCCACGAACCACTCCTCCTTGACCTCCGCGCAACAGTTGAGGCAGCCCGCACCGCAGCAGTAAAACGAACTTGCCCTCGCTGCGGCCTCTCTTTCGTCAAATCATCCGGCTGTAACAAGTTAACCTGCGTATGCGGGTATTCCATGTGCTACCTCTGCCGCAAAGCCCTGGGCCCTCCTATCCAGCCGGCACGCCCCGCAGCGCCCATGAACCGTGCCACAGCCCGACAGCCCGCAACCGACGGACCCGCAGAAGATGATGGCGGTGGGAACTCCGACGAGGACGAGTTTGAAGAACCGGAAGGTTATAAGCATTTCTGCGAACATTTCCGTATTAACCCCGGCTCTCGCTGCACGGAGTGTAGTAAATGTGACCTCTACCAAGCAGAAGACGAAGAAGCGGTTGCCCGGCGTGCGGGTGAAAAAGCTGAACGCGAATGGCTCTCTCGTCAAGGGGAGTCGGAGTCAGCGAAAGGTACGGGTGCTAGTGCCTCCATATCTGCTATGGGGCTCCGCAATGTTAACCAGGATCTGTCTGCCGGTGCGGACGGAAGTACCGGTGGCGTGAATCGATCGTCGAATAATGCACTCTGGGACCTGGGCCCAAGTAAGCCGTGGAGTTATTGGTTGGGGGATGTGTGGGTGAATGGGAGGTGGAAATTAGAGTGTCAGGTCTTTGTGGATTGGATTGTTGAGCAGGTTGTTGTTATTGACGAGTTGTGATGGAGAGAGCAAACAGAGCCCACTGTTTCTCGCTGCACTGGTCATTTTCTAGACTCTCCTCTATTCATTTGCCCGACCCCTTTTTCTTCTCATTCCCTTTTCAGACCGGGATGTGGTCTTCCCCCCTGGTTGGCGTTTGGATCTTCCTGCGGATGACTGATGACTGATATGACAATTAGTGATTTTGTGCTAGGCTTAGCCTCACTTTCTTTAATAATTTGATCTCTGCTCTTAATGGTGATGATTGAGTAGATGGAATTGAAATGATATACCAGCGCTCTTCGCACAACCGCCCGAAGTCGTAGTATCACTTTCCCTGCATCACTCTATATTCCCTGCTCTGTACGCCTAGCGCTGCCTTCAAGTTGTAGTATAATTAAGTCTTCGAGTCAACCGAACACCTAGATCTGACTGAACACTAGTTCGAAGACTAAGAAGCAATCACCTATTAGTAGTATACGGAGTGCTACAGGCGTAAGAGACACCGTGCGTAGTTCTAGTACTAGTAGAACAACGGTAGATACAAGCTTATGCCCCCGCAGCAGTACATCGGCAAGAGGTCAGCGTCGGGCCCACCCCGCCATCGATATAATTTACTAAACTTGAGCTCATAAACGGTGTGGCTGCCTGACAACTTAAACTACCAAAAGGCTAAACCAGATGTGATGGGAAATATTAGTATGCATAATCAATTTACCGCAAGATTGGTACGGATATTATTCAACAAACCCAGCTGTATAGCCATAGTTAGAGCAGTTTCCCAAACAGGGAACGGTTTCGACAAACTCGCCCCACTCAATCCTTCACAAATCCCTTAAAGGAAAGTGGACTATCAAATGGCCCCCAAGGCTGCGGGACCCCAAACTTGAACTCATAGCCATCCCAGTCATTCTCGTCCTCCAGCTGGGGCCCCTGATGAAGATGAGTGGCGTCCGCTAGACTCGATCTGTTGGGGGTCCCTGTAGATCATGGCGTTCCGGCGTTAGATATGTCCTACTCATGGGGAGATGACTGCATATCACTGGGATAATACATTGAAGTGGGGGCTATAAACTCCGTTCTTATGTGTCAGAGACTTTTATCATGCTCAATTAATGTATTCTGCTTTGCCCCGTGAGCGTTACATTGCGGGTCTGTGTTGAGGAGATGCATATGCCGTTAGAGTTAGCAACAACCTTGGAAGACACCACTCTCCTTGTGAGGAAGGCCATCAATCTCCTGCCAGGAGATAAATAGAAGATAATTTCAGGAGGAATATCAGGATTCGTACTCTTCGTTGTCACTCATTTTACTTTGGGAGTTATCACTCCTACGAGGCTGGACTTCTTGTCGTCTTTCATTCTCATACTACTCCCATTCCCTTTCGATATTGATTCTTTGTCTCTATTTTGAAGCAAAATGCTTATCTCACTCGCTATTACAGCTCTTGCTGTTCTTCCCGAGGTGCAGGGAGTTTCGGCAGCTTCCGAATTCACCAACCCTCTCGTTGCCCCTCGCCGTAACTTCAAGCGCTGTGGTCCAGTCTCCAAGTACTATGGCCAACACCTTGAGGATTGGAACACCTACAAGACCGGTGACTGGCTTAATAATTGGTGGAACAACAACACCGACCTGATTGAGAAGAACTCTGCCGGTTTCGCAGGTGCCTTTGGACAATGGGCGCTGGGAAACCCGGATTGGTCCTGTCGTGACGATGGATCTAGCACGGGTTGCGACCTGAACCTGTGCGATAACCGTGTTCTTAACGATCGTGGTCGTGATATCCGCCCTACCTACTACGTTCTCGAGTCCGTCAACCGTCTCCATAGCTACTTCAGCGGTCTCTCGCAGGCATTCAACACCGCTGCTCTCAGTGCGGCTCTCGCCAAGGACTCGTGGGCTACTACTTTCTATACGGACAAGGATGATAAGAGTTCCGATAGTCTCAAGAAGGTCCTTAGCCTCGTCACCACCATTGTCGGAGTTGGCGCTGCTTTCGCCGGTATGGGTCCCGCAGCCGTTGGAGCCGCTGCTGGTGCTGGCTCAGCCATCATTTCCGGTTCAAACGGTGCTATCGGTATCGCCCTTGGAAACCACGCCGACGACACCTTCCAGAAATCCGCCGACCTAGGCGGCATCCTCAGCAAGGTTGTCGTCGAGTCGCTGGAGTCCTTCACAACCGCCAACAATCAACTCATGGACGGCCAGAGCTACGGAGATGCCGATATCCGCAGCTACATATCCGGCGGGGCTTTCGTTGATTTTCAAGGCGTCGACAAGAATGCGGTCACAGACTCCATGTCCAACATGTTGATCGGAACCTCCATCAACCAGCTGTACCGCACGCAGAAGATCTTCATCTTGGGTGGTGGTGCCTGTGGCGATAACCAGGGTATTGGCTCCGGTCCTCAGGAATCGGTCATCTGCCGCGATGGCAAGGCCTGGTACCTATACTACTGGCAAGAGAACAGCGGTCCTTCGCTCAACTCGCACCAGTGGGGATGGGTCAACCCACCTCCTGGCTCGGACAAGCTAGGACAGGCTGAGTACAAGGGTGTCAGCGTGGAGGATATTCTCAACTCGTCTCTCGATGCGTGGACCGTTGCTGGATACGACTATAATGCTGACACTGCGGCCTCGCGTGCGCACGATGCTATTTCCAGTGCATGGGCTAGCCCCGGTTCCAAGGGTGCGTCTTGGGAGGGTATCTTTACTGTCCCTGTTTGCGATGTCAGTGGTGCTATTGGGCAGAACTGGGATCATGGAGAGTATATTCTGCAGCCTTATGGTCATGAGAGCCGCCCTGTTTGGTGTGGTGATCTCTGCGGTGATGCGGATAAGACTAAGGCTTTTATCGACGCTGCTCAGATGGATGGTTTCCAAAGCCCTTGGCACCTTTGCGAGTCGAAGCCTAGCTACGCATAAATTGGTCTTTGGTATGGATAGTGTGAGAGTCTAGGGTGTGAGACTGAGGGTGTGATACTGAAGGACTGAGATGATATTTTTGGGTGGCTGTATTTTATTCTGCCTTTAGTAGTTTAGTCATATAGTGACGAAGGAGGAAGAACCACTTGCCCTTTTTATCTACTGCTGTCTTTACCTGGATCTAGGTTCTTAACTGAAGTGATATTCTCTCCTTAATATACTGGCGAAGGGACATGGCTTAGAAAAAGAAGAGAAAGAGGGTGTAAGAAAGAAACACCACAAGAAAGTGAGGCAAATTCCGTAAAAGAGGTGGAAATCCGGATGGTACGAATTAGGATGTAAGAAAGAAGGACATCAAGATAGCGTGAAAAGAGCGGAGAGCGAAAAAGGGGGAGAAGAAGCAAGTAGCGAGGCCATATGGCAACGGAATCACTCCAAATCCATATGATCATCCTCCTTTTTATTGTCGAAGACCAGTTCGGATTCCACAAATTTTTGCGCTGTGTGGCGAGAAGTGTCTTTGGAGGAAACGGGTGACATTGAGGCCGATTCTTTCATGAGATCACGTTGACCTAGATATCTTCCTTCTCTCCGTACCATATGCCGTAGCCGGGACGTCCCGATAAGACTCATCTCTTTCCCTTCCACATCCGAGGGCTATATGACCATGTGGGCTCCATCTGGATGTTAAATAATGGGGCTGATTTGTCCAAAGACCGAGTTTGGCGCCAACGGGGCTAGAGCTTGCTGAAATGGCCTTCTAGATGGAACCTTTCTTGTCGCTAGGGAGACTTTTTCTCTTTCGAGGGGAAGTAATCGTGTATAGTTGTATATATGTAGAGCAGCGAGAAGAAGGTAGCGAGATTTGGAGTGTGGTGATAGTTGAAATACGAAGAATATCTGAGTTACTGGGTAGGTGGAAATTAGGTGGAAGGTAAGTGGAAGGTAGGTGCAAGAGAAGGTGCAAGAGCAGGTACTGAGCTGAGAAGGCAGGTACGTTCCATCTTCCTTGACGTCACGGTTTCATAGTGTTTTCTTTATAATTGTTTTATTTACTATGGATATTATTCTCTCCTTTCTTCCTTTATTGCTTACTCTTTTACTTTATTGCTTGTTTGATCAACAATATCCGCAGGGTCTGATCATAAAGACGGGTCTTAATCATCCCCAGGGTCCTTCGCATGCCCCCGGGCCAGGCTCTGACACACGTCGGAAATTTGATGATCTTTGAGGACCCTGGATAATGATCGACAATGTAGATCCGAGAGACCAGGAATGATATTTTAGAAGCCAAGCTTCTTGGCTTCTTGGCTAAATGACATAATCATGCTTTATCGGATGAATAGGGTCAGGGCTGTATGTGGTGATGTACATATTACCTTAAGGAATCAACCTAAATCGTGATTACAGGGTGTAGATACCTCGAGAGGTCATAATCCTCATTGAGCTTGATTATATGTGGGGAAAGAATCCTGGTTCTGCTAGCATTTCTATACACCATTTTTTAAGACTAAGAGATCCGAAATTAGTAGGGGGGTTTTTTCCCGCTGTACGATTATCAAGGAACGAAGTTGTCCAAGTCCGTTCTGTTTCAAGAAAGACCGATTCGTTATTCAACCGCGCTTCTCTTCATCCAGCTCCCCATTGACTCGCTTCTTAGCCTCCTCTTTCAACTCTTCATCATCTGATCGCTTCAACCCCACTTGGGGCATTAGCCACCAGGCCAAAAAGAAAGCCAAGGCAGATAACGATGCTCCAATGATGAAGACAATCCGGAAGCCCTTCTGGTAGGCTGGGATTAGGACACTGCGGATATGCTCTGCGTCTTCGGGGGACTGTTTCGAAAGATAGTTCTGGGGACTTGAAAGGAGGGACCGTGACTCGGAGTCGCCAAGGTTGAGGGATGAAATGGATGATCCCAAGACATTGTTTCTGGGGTTGTCAATATGACAGACTAGGATACGAGATACTGCAAGGCGAAAATACTCACATTATTGTCCCAGCAATTGCTAGGCCAAGGGTACCACCGAGATTTCGAACAAAACTGAAAATTGTTAGATAGTGCATAGTGTTAGATAATGTTACACTTACTTGCGGAATGACGTGACGACAGCCATATCACGTCTTTCGACACCGGCTTGTACTGCAATCAGCGACCTAGTAGAATAGTTAGTGAATAACTTGGCATTTTGGAAAATAAGATCGAAGCATACGGCTGCAAAGTATTACCGACACCAGCGCCAGTCAGGATTCCATATCCAATTTGTTTTCCGAGCCCAGATGATTGATCCAGTGTTGAGAAGAGACCAAGACCAACAGCCCATATAACCCAGCCAAAAAGAATACATTCTCGATAACGACCAACCCAGTGCACGACAAGGCCAGAAAGCGTACTACTGACAGCTGTGAGGTTGCAGTTAGAATCGAAGCACATAAGTAAAAGAGGAAGAATATTGACTTACTCTGCATCAAAGTAATTGGCAGCAGCATAGCACCAGCCTTGACTGTTGAATATCCAAAAACAAGCTGGTAGAAAGTAGGAATATAATAGACCTGGACCAGGAAGTTCCACCCATTGACGAACATAGTCAAGCAAGCTCCGTTCACAATTCGACCACGGAAGATATGCACTGGGACCAGGGGAATTCGGGCGCCCTTCCACTGCCACGCGACAAATACAAGGGATATCACAAACCCAACAACCAGGGTGACGATGACATGGACCGAATTCCATGCATACTCACCACCACCCCAATTCAGACCGAGTAGCAAAACCGCCGTTCCACCCAAAGCCAATAGGGCACCGAAGAAATCAATCGCTTTCAACTTCAGTTTCCAGTCTCCCTCAACCTTGCGCAATGGCATGAAAAACAGCACAAAAAGGGTTGTTAGCGCCGTCAATGGCAAATTTAGTCGAAAGATCCATCGCCACGAATCGTGTGAGATCGAAGCTAAAGCTCCGCCAACGACGGGTCCAATACCGTTTGCAATTGCTACCACTGCGCCGAGGATTCCTTGATACTTGCCTCGTTCTTGTAGAGGTACCACGTCGCTCACAATCATCTGGGCCACGGTCATTAGACCTCCACCACCGACACCGGTGAGTGCGCGGAAGACGATGAGTTGGGTGACATTTTGTGCGAGAGATGCGGCTAGCGATCCGATGAAGAAGATGCCGAGTCCGACGAATAGGACAATTTTCCGTGACCATATGTCGGATAATTTGCCGTAGAGGAGCTGGAAACAAGTTGATGTTCTGCGACATTAGCTATTTGTTTTCCAAGGGAAAAGAAACGAGAAAAACAAGCGATGTATAGAGCGGGAAAGGCAATTATGGCAAGAATGAACGAACGATGAGACTTGGAGTAACAATAAGGTAGTATGTTCGTTTACTCACACAAAATAACCACCAGAAATCCAGGATGTTTGGTCACTCGCTCCCAATGAATTGCCAATGATGGACAGACTGGCCGCCAGCGTCGTCTGGTCCATCAAGGCCAACAAGTCAACGGTCGAACATGCTAGGAAGATCTAGTGGGGTCAGTTCGATCAAACATCAACTTGTTATCTGATTTAATTTAGTCGCGTTTGGCGATACTAACGGTGATGATGGTGCGCTTGGGCACATAATTTGTTTGTTCGTTGAAAAGTACCTGAGCCCCATTTTTGTCCGCCAAATCGGCATCCGAGCTGTTGGGGCTGGAGTGGCCTGATCTATTTTCTAGAACTCCGGGCATATCGTGTGCAACGGGGATAGGTTGCGATGGGTAGCCAGGTATCCTCCTAGATATTTCTAGGGATGTAGGAAGGAGTTTCTGGATGAAGCAAGATGCATTCAGGTTGATTTTACCCTCCCCCCTTTTTTTTGGTCACGTAGGAAGGGGGCAAAATAAAAAGAATTCAAAGGAAATAATTCGATTCAAAATACTATGGATTACGGATCCATCCGATCCGAAGTAATGAGACCATCCATGCTCAGACCTGACCAGACCGCATTTCCGAGTGCCATCGGTGCTATTCAGACGCGGTCGGACCTAAAACGACATGGATCGACACGCAAAAGCGGCAGCTGGATGACAGGCGCTGATCGGCGGCGCCCAGAGTTTTCAAACCTGCTCAAACACTCTCAAGGTACTTACGCGATCTCGCATCTTTTGGCGGAATCATATTGAAATCTGGTGACTCATGGATTTTGGCAGCAAAGTCGACAAGTGAGAGCTGACAGCTTGAGGACCTTTAGTATATAGTTTCTGGGCATTGTCTTGGAATTTTTGTAGTAGGGGACCTTGCTGCCCTCTATCACCGCTGATCGCAGACTAAAAAGCACATGGTAGCGTGTCATTCTTACTCACGAATGGCGAATTCCACAATTTGTCTTCTAGAACGATCGCTTCCCCGAATACCACGACGGGGAAGCGATGCGAGTCCCGTCGATCTCTCCGTTTTCAAATTTCCCGATCCAGTTTCCATGACAAACTAAAGGCAAGCTGACCAAGGTCCACGCCATCGCTGTCTGCACGCCATCTTGAGCTCACAATTGGGCTACAATAGCAATCTCAATCAAACTATAATAATTCCCGAGGCAAATCTCCTAAGGTACCCGGCGCATTACCTATGTTCACTGACCCACCGCCCTCCTTCCTATTTCATCGTCGCGGGGTGTTGTTTTTTTGGCGCTTGCAGCGTTCTCGGAACGAGCTGGGTCTGATTTGTCTTACCCCTCTGCTGGCTGGCCGTGGTAGCAACATACCATAGACGGGTCAAAATTGTCACAGTGGATCTGAAGATGAGCGGCTTTTGCGTCTTTTCTTTTTACACCTTTCGGGTGCCAAGCCGACGCAAAGGGTAGAGGGGGCCTTCTAGGGACCCTCCTCAGCGGCTTGATCGGCATGAGGAAGTATATCTGGGGAGCTGACACCCGGGTTTTTCTCTCCTTTCCTTTTTTTGTGCAACCAGCGTGAGTATCAAACTTGGAGTCTTCATCTCTCGGCCCTTTCAGTATTATGGGCGTTGGTGGAAGCAAGGTGTCAGATACATTCACTACTCCTGATCATCGTGATAAGATGGCCAACATCAATGAGAAGAATGTGTACTTTGGTACGGATTCCCTGAAGAAATACTTCAATCCGGACTGTCAGCCACCACTGCCTCTGGTAGAATTGCCCGAGCATCTGAATCCATATTATCATGATGGAGTTCGGATATATGCCAAAATGATGACCATGCACCCCGCGAATAATGTGAAGAGCATGCCAGGTATGACAAATGCTGAAAATAATGCGAGAATTTATACTTACATATTGGTAGCGTTAAATATGCTCGAGTCGAGTGTGCAGCCCGATAAGACCAACACCATCATCGAGTATAGTTCCGGATCGACCGTCATCTCCATGTCCATGATTGCTCGAGTCATGCACGGTGTGCAAGACACTCGAGCCTTCCTAAGCAACAAGACAAGTGACGCTAAATTGAAACTGATGCAATTCTTCGGATTGAACATCACTCTGTTTGGTGGACCTTCTCAGCCCGAGCCTGTGGACAGCCGTGGTGGTATTCAAAATGCCCGCCGCATGGCCATGGAGTCCGAAGATATTGTCAATCCCAACCAATATGAGAACGACAAGAACTGGCAATCTCATATTCGCTGGACCGGTCCTCAAATTTACAAACAACTACCAGAGATAAACGTCCTTTGCGCGGGCATGGGTACTTCCGGTACAATGACAGGCCTCGGAACATACTTCAAAAGCGTCAAGCCATCTGTAACGAGGCTCGGCGTATGCACAGCAGCTGGAGACCGGGTTCCTGGGCCTCGCTCCTTCGCTCTCATGCGACCAGTGGAGTTCCCCTGGAAAGAAGCAGTGGATGTGATTGAGGAAGTCGGATCTTCCGACTCATACACTCTTTCTCTACAGCTCTGCCGCGAGGGGCTGGTATGCGGCCCGTCCTCCGGATTCAATCTTCAAGGTCTGTTTCAGATGGTATCAAAGCGCAAGGCAGCTGGCACATTATCCGATCTGGCGGGTCCAGATGGATTGACCCACTGCGTATTTCTGTGCTGCGATCTCCCATACCAGTACATTGAAGAATACTTCCAGAAGTTGGGGACCACGCAATTCCCTCCCATCCGCAACGAGGTAAGCACACTTTTCCAAAAGAACTGAATCCAATGCCATGACGTGTCGACCCCACAATACCAATGAAACCTCGGCGACCCCGTACTAATCCACTTTCTTCCCCGCAGCGCCTGACGAAAGTTGATCTCCACCGCTACGATGAGGCCTGGGAACGCGATGCCCTCGAAGTACTACCCGAGGTATACGGATCACCACGCTCTCTCGCTGAAACGCCGCTCCGAGAAATCACTCTGAAGCCCCAGCACCGGGTAATAGATTTACGAAAAGCAGCAGACTTCGGGGAGTGGCATTTGCCCGAGTCGATTAACCTGCCGCTGATCAGTGCTGGCCCGCACACGCCGTCGCCGTTTTCGGATCCTACGGTGCTGGAGGCGCAGTGGGTGGAGCTGGAGCAGATCTTCCATGATAGATTGGTATCAGATCTTGGATCGCATCACGTTGTGGTCGTGTGCTATGATGGGGACACGGCACGCGTGGCAACCAGCGTGCTGCGGGCCCGCAGTATTGAAGCGGATAGCGTACGTGGGGGATACCGGGCACTGAAGATATATGGGATCGGAAATGATGGGCCCATAACTGCGGATGAGAAGGTCAAGGTACCGATGGCAACAACGGTTTCGGTATCGGCAGTGCCCCTTGATTGAGGAGAATGTCGGGAGTCGAGAATGTAGGGTTGGTCGAGCCATGTGAGCAGCTAGTCCCGATGCGGTAGTTCTGGGACATTTCTTGTTTTCTATTTCTTTTTGTTCCGTCTTGTTCTTTTGTATATACACGGATATTATGATACTCTCAGCTTGGTCTATAAAATCACAGGCTGCTCGCTTTCTTATCTTTCTTTTAATTTCTATGGTTCATGAAACCCTAGAAGTTTGTACCAAGATCGGACCAAGTGGATCCACCTTACTATTATCCGGGGGAGAGGGGCGTAGGGTTGCATAGCTACGTCAGTGAAGAAGAGGACCTGATCTGAAGAGTGGATTTTAATACATTGAATAATCCGAATAATCCGAATGGCCTTTTGCGCAGAGTGTGTCAGTAACCTGGATAATCTGGTGACTGGTATAGAGTCTAGACTATACCTGGCATCTCCATGCGAAGAAGTGTAAAAGGGGCCGTGCATTGTCAGTTGTCGATCACGCTCAAATCTGCTCAAATTTAAGCTCCCCACCTCTTTAGATCGAAAAAAGCCACCAACGTACTTTAGACGAGGTAATTCGCTCTAATCTGAGCAGCTCCGCTTTTGGGCTGGGTATTCCCGGGACACAAGCATTGAACTAGCAATACTATAGAAGCAAAATAGAACAATGCTGCAAAAAAAGGGGTAGGCTCCAGGGCTCAAGAATGCCTAAAAGAATACGGTAGATTACCTGGAATGGGTCAAGTTCGAGTATGGCCGCAGTCACTCCCTTGGTTCGCATCCGTTGGCCCTGCAATGCACTCCCCAAGGCCCCCTCTAAGTCGATTCCCGTTTTCGGCCATGCAACCTTCTATCGTCAGCGACTTTCCAGCGAACTCAGTCATGATGCGCGATTCGACACTTTAATTTTCCGATCAACTCCGTTTTCTCTGGTCGATTTATGCCCTCCATAACCAGCGGGTTGTCACATCTCAGCTTTGTTGTTGACTTGATGTTGAGCTCCGACTGTGTGTACCTGTATACGAGTGGTCCACCATGGAGATGAAGATGGACATGAAGAAGATGGCCTCTGCGGTCCCCTGGCTGGATCAGCCAGTGATGCTTCACTCCTCTCGCGCTGACAAGTGCAAGTTGTCTGCGGCGCAATGCGCTTATCGAAACAGTCGCTGGCGCTATTGGTATGTTTTGCAAGAGGCACTGCGTTGTTTCGCATGCTGTCTTATACTGTACTTGTTGACATATAAACGTTAACAACAACTTCACTACAGGTACCAAGCCGATCATGTCTATGCCCTAAATACAGTATATCTCATGTGTGCTGTCATCGCCGTCTTTGCCATATCAAATCTTCTCGTGCGATATGCCCCCGAATGGGTCAAGCGCACTCGAGTCTGGCGTGCGACAACATCGACCTCTCGATATATGGCCTACCGCGGATATAGATTCCCCGTCTTGCAATACTGGTCACCATCCCTGGGAGTTATCCTCCTTGGCCTGGCCGGTGCTGTTTTCTTCCTTGGTATGTGGGATTCTCACCGAGCAACGGGCCGTTGCCCCCCTCCCCTCATTCCCGGATTGATAATGCTGATGCGGCTATCTGCAGCCATGACACTCGGTCCGAAACCTTATTATTGGCCGACAGATGCAAATTATGGAAGCAGTCCTCCGATCGCGACGAGGGCGGGTTGGATGGCTCTGGCACTACTGCCATTTGTGCTGTATGTTCTGACTTCCCGTTTTCATATGGTCATATTGCTAATTTGCCTAGTGTGCTGAGCGCAAAGGCCAACATGGTTTCTGCCCTAACGGGGATTCCTCCTGAGAAGTTGCAGGTTTTCCATCACTGGACCAGTTACGCCATGTTCGTTTTGGCATTGGTTCATACGTTCCCATATATCATTTTTCATATTCGCAAAGGTGATATGGTCAAGCAGTGGAAAACAAGTGTTGTTTACTGGACCGGTATCCCAGCCCTCCTTTCGCAAACCTACTTAACTGTTATGTCGTTACCTCCCATTCGGTATGATCAAATCCGCCTTCTCGATGACCTGTATAACGAACCTTTCCCAGGAACCGATTTTATGAATTCTTCAAAGCAACTCATATGTTTGTCGCTATAATCTTCGTTGTATTCTTTTTCCTTCATTGCGACTTTCGTTTGAGCTCATGGTAAGTTACTCACTCTACCTTTCTCAGAAAACTACTAATAAATGATAGGGACTATTTTATTGCCTCCGGTGTGCTGTATTTAGTTTCACTTATCGCAGCTCACGTACGAACATATCTTATGCACGGCGTTCACACAGCCACCCTCGAACTCCTTCCTAGTGGTCTCGTCCGCGTTGCCGTCCCTACAGTCGTTAAATGGACACCCGGCCAACATGTCTTCGTCCGGTTCATCACATCTGACCTCCATCTCCTCACATCCCACCCATTTACAATCTCCTCGGTCTACCGAGATCCAGACACAACTGGCCGAGTCTCAGAGCTCATATTTTACATAAAGCCCCGTCGAGGCGTAACAGCCCGTCTAGCCGCCCTAGCTCGCCAACGCCCCGGTTGCAAAAAGAAGATCCTCATCGAAGGTCCCTATGGAGGTGTCAGTGCCCACCACCTCGCCCGTTTCGACACCATTTTAGTCATTGCTGGTGGTTCGGGTGGCGGATTCTCGCTCGCAATGGTAGACGAAGCCCTTCGTCTAACGGGACTCCCAGCACATGGCAAATCTGGACCACAAGGCCGGCGGAACCTACAAGTCGTGTTCTCAACCCGAGATCCCGCCATGGCCGAATGGTATGTTGAAGAGGTGGAATCGCGCCTCACTCATTCTACGGAGCTTTTATCAGACGCAGAACATGGCTATGAGACATCTGTTTCGGTTCATATCACTTCCCGACCAATTACATCCCAATCAATGGCAACCGTTGATTCAGGTCGTGGATCCATGTCGGAAGAAAGGAAAAAGATGCCGGTTGAAAGTACCACGACAGGGATGTTCAGCTTGAATGTGCACCGTGATGCACGACCCGATGTTCCGGGTCTTATTGCCCGGACTGTCGGGGTTGCTCAGACACAGACTGCCCCCGGCGGCCAACGTAAACGTATTGGTGTTTTGGTATGCGGCCCCGCCAGTATGTTGCATGATACGCGGAACGCGGCGGCCGTGGCCCAGGCGAGGGCAATGGAGGGAGATGTTGAGGAGCTTTACCTACACTCGGAGCCTTTTGCGTGAGTCTCGTGATGATATAATTTGCGTTTTCTGAGAAAGATTGCTAATATTTTGACCAGGTGGTGAAAGCTGTCTAACTAATTTACCCAGCCATACTGATTGGTCGCTAGAGCTGACATCTGCTGGGCTGATGTTGCTCGCAAAATTGCCCTTCGTGCACCTTGTATGTATATTATTACCTTCAATTGTAATAAATAGCTTTACCAAGATCGACTCTCGTCGAAGTATCCTTCCAGCTTCTAGCTATTATCAATGTTTTCTAAATCTGAGCACCATCTGACTCCTGAACTTATTATATGTACCACAGACTTTCAAGTTATTCGTGTCTTGGTCTCCTCCTTGCCCAGGTGGTAATGCTCAAGACAAAAGACAACACGAGTCAGGTTGAGCCACTGATTAACGGCTACGCCACACCTCGTCGGCCAAAGCTGAATCATTTCAAACTCTTCACCCCCTGGCTTGCTTAGCAAAACAGTTGCTTCTTGAATGAGATGATCTTCGGATTTCCCATGGTATTGCTCAAATATACCAAATAACCTTCACAATGGATTAATGGAATAAGCTATCGGACCGAGTATGTCTCCAAATAAAGCCCATGCAAGGCTGACGTGGGGGCCAACACGCCCCTCCGTTTCACTTCAAGTTAGTACCTAACCTCTGAATTTCACTGCTTTGCCGTTGCACCACCACTTCCACTGGCACCTCCAAGGAAAGATTCCATGAGGGGGCCTTTCCTTTTTGACATATCCCGCTCAGGCATCGCATTCCCCCAAGATGGGACTGTTAAAGACGGCAACAACACTTTTTGCGATTTTCTTGGCCATTTGGTGGGCTATCGCAGAAAGGAAATACAACGACTTGGTAGACAGTGCAACCTGGCACACAGGCAAAGATCCGAAACTGTCATTCTATTCAAGATTTGAAGATATATTAGATGTAATTGCCTGCCCAGAAGTCGAAAACTGGCACAAGGGTGCAGAAAGAGTCCTCTTAGTCCATGGGACTGGAATGACGTGGGTCAAGATTAAACGGGGCTGTATCCCTATAACCACTACTAACAATATCCATGATGGAATCACAGCGGAGGAAAAAATTGGAATCACACACTATTACCACCCCTCATCAAAGCAGGCTTTGCAGTTTGCCATATAACAATCCCGTACCGACTTCTACACGACATCCTGCTCAGCGCTGAATACATCAGTCTAGCAGTCGAAGTTATGACAACAGATGGTCTTAAAAACCAGATATCGATCATCTCCTGATCTGCCGGCGCCCTGAAAACTCAATGGGTCATGACTTTCTTCCCGCAGACTCGGTCCAAAGTAAAGCGACACATTGCAATCGGCGCCGATTTCCATGGCTCGTGGGTCATGACTCCACCTGTGTGGTTTAACATGTATACCGAAGCAATTGTCCAACAAGTGCCCTGGTCGAATTTTCTCGCGGCCCTCGTCCGTTTTGGAGGGAGTGCAGCTCATGTTCCTACCACTTGTATTGGATCTAGTACGGATCTAATTGTCCAGCCAAGCTTTTACGGTGAAGGCCGGCCAGGGCTCAGAGACTCGTGGAGGTTGAATGTAGGAACCAAGGGGGTCAGCAATGTCGATATTTTCAAGCTTTGCGCGAAGAAGTCCATAGTTGCAGGGAAATTGCCTCATATTGTTAGCCACGATTCTTTGCTGTGGGAAGCGGCAAGTCATAAGGTGATCTTTGATGCGCTTGCTAACGAGGAGACGTTTTTGGGTACGGCTGGGAATGTGACGCTGGAGGACTGCAGTAGAGAGGGCATGATGGCGCCGAATCTACCGCCCGGTTCGGAAGAGCGACATGCGGAAATTATGCCTGAGCTATCTGATTATGCGTCCAAGATGCCAGTGAGGGGATGGCCGGAGGTTTCGCTCTTCCAATATACAGAGCCCAAGGTTAGTTGTCGTTGTTTGATGAATGTAACTTCAAAAGATAGCTTCCATTGGAGTGTCTGATAGAAGTCTGATCATCGTTCTACTTAGCCTGATATTCAACAATAGAAAAGAAATTACCAGGGGAGACAGAGGCTAGAAGGCAGATCCAGTATATCATATTTAATAGATAGCACCTACCTACTCAAGTATGTTCAAGTTACTAACTGTTGGAACCTGAATCGAACCTCTACGAGACTTGATGCTATTCAAAAATAATCTGACCGTTCCAAGGTTCTTTTCATCAACTCATAAAAAACATTTCATACTATTCTGCTTCATTATTTTACTAATATATGGCAGTGTACTTGCCCTTCCTACCGGCAGCTTAGCACCTGCCACCTACTACTAGTCCCAACTAGTAGGCAAATAGTCAGAGATTGGCCACTGGGTAGCTACTAGTAGAGAAAATTTGAAGGACTTGATTAAATCAATACTAACAAGAGACTTCAAACTGGTAGCAAAGCTGATTTCCGAAGAAACTTCAAAGAGTCCATTAACTTTGAGTCAGATTATTCACTAAATACTATATCACAGTCTAATCCCACGTCCTAGTCTAACAATAATATGACAATAACAAGGAAAGTGAAAAAGGGAAAGAAAACATGAGGAAAAGAAAAAGAAAGAACCCAAAACGCCATGGCCATGAGATGCGAAAATGTCTAAAAAAGAAAGATCGAATCAGAAGAAGACAGGCCAACACCAGCCCAGTAAACGCCACACCCGTAAGCTTCGGAAAGCCAACAAAGCATGTGAGAGAAAGCGAAAAAAAGACACAAGAACAAGAACCCGAAAGTCTAGAGTGGAGATAAAGTCATCAGATCATACCGAAAACAAATAGCACACAGCAACCCAAACCGAAACAATAACACTAAGCCTTCATCTTCATCTTCTCCGCCTCCTCAAGCCTACCCATAAGCACAGCCCGAAGTCTAACGTTAACAACACCACCAACACCATAAGCAGGAACGATCTTCCCCATACGCGCAAAGCACGAAGGGACATAATCCCTTCGAATCCTGGCAATACGATCCCCTGCACTGAGTCCGCCAACCGGTTGGCGATTATACAGGTCCAAACCGAGCAAGTGCATCGGCGTACTGAAGAACTGCATCAGAGCGGGACACGCGAATTGCGCGACAGCGGCTTTCATTGCGGGTGTTGATGCGATGAAATCTGGGATTGCGGGTGCGATGAGTGGGGGGACATTAAATGAGGCGAAGATCGTTACGCTGTCGCGGAGGCAGAAGAGGGTGAAGCTTGTTATGGGGATTTTTGGTCCTGCTGCGGCAGGTTGAGGTGGAGGAGGTGGAGGAGGTGGAGGGCGGAGGGATGTATGTTGTGTTGATTTCGGGAATGGATATCTTTGCATTTGTTGTTGTTGCTGTTGCTGCGGCTGCGGTGGCTGTTGCTGCGCGCCGAAAATCTTCGCAAAGCGCGCGTCTTTGTAGACGCAGATGGCCATGTTCACAGTTGTTGTGGAAATAAATTTAGCCGGGCCCGGGGTGACGGTGTCGTAAGGTTGATTGCGGTATGTAGAAGTTATGGTGTCGATGGCGTTGGCGGTTAGGTATGTTGAGCTGTAGAGGGTATATATGAGGAGGAAAGGGGTGCCCAGGAAGAAGGAGGAAGGCTTTGCAACCATGGATTTGAGGCAGGATTTGATCGTGTTCTGGATGGGGAAGCCTTTTGAGGCTTTTTCGATTATTGCTCTGTTTTTTGCGGACGGGAAATTAGCTTAGTCTAGCACTCGTAGCCATTTTGGGAGATTGGAAGACGGGAATAGGAATATATTGAATGGATATATAGCAGGATTGATTGTTTTTCTTTGCTTACCGGTCAATGATGGTAATGAGCGGACAAGTCAGCGCGCCGGCGGCCGCGGCACTCGCGACGTCCACGCCTAGGCGTAAACCCAGGTCTTTTGTATTCCATTGTGCTTTGGGAGGCGAAGGGGAGTCTTTTTTACTCCATGATGTGTTCACTGGGGAGGGTGTCGGGTGCGACACTTGTTCGATTGTAGCCATATTCAATGTATCCTGCGCGATGGCATCGCGAGTCATACTCTGGTGAGCGGAGCGGAGAGCGGAGATCGGGAAATCACGGGTGCATGGGATAGTTTGATACGAGCTGCTATGCTGCACCTCGTGGAATGCAAATGCAAAAGGTAACGGCAAACACAGGTGAGAGTGAACGTGAAAGTGAAAGGAGAGTGAAGGTGAGAAACAAGTCAGATTGAAGATCGAATTGAGGGAGAAGCATTAACAAGCCGAACGGCAATTGCGCAGGAGCAGGGACCAATCAGACCAATCACAGCGGAGAAAGAAGCACGGAGGTCATCTCGGGTATCGGGCGAGAACCACCCGGCTCCGATGCCGGGGGCCGCCGGATAAACGATATCTACTCGTGTAGGATATCACCTCTGTCGTGATAACAATATGATATAATTCATTGTGGTATGTTTAATCCGAAACGCCATGTAACTAATCATCTCCATCATATATCTACTCGCTGGCCTGAGTCTGAGCCTGGAATCCATCCAGTGTCACATTCACCGCACCCGCCTGCACAAGCTATTATCACAATTAGAGTTAGCAGAGGGATTTCTAACACCAAACCACCCAAACCATGGGTCGGACATAAGGGAGGGGAAAGAAACACTCACAGCACGTTGCAAATCATCAATCAAATCATCAACATCCTCAATACCCACACACAACCGAATCAAATCCTCCGGAAGCGCCCGTTCTGCCCTCGTCTTCGCATCAATACTAGCATGACTCATGCGGCAAGGCATACTAATCAAACTATTCACACACCCAAAGGAAACACTAATAGCCCAGATCTTCGCGCTCTCCACAATCCGCTCACTGACATTGACATCGCCAGTCTCGAAGGAAAGCACGGCGCCCGCGCCACGCGCCATCGAATTATGCAACTCATACTGCGGGTGCGAGCGGAGTCCAGGGTATCGAACCTTGAATCCGTGCCCTTCGAGGAACTCCGCAATACGCTGCGCATTGCTCTGCTGCTGGTCCATGCGGACCTTGAGCGTTTTCACGCCGCGTAGAAGGAGCCAAGAGTCGAAGGGTGAGAGACCGCATCCTGAGGCGTTGATGGGGAAGTACAGGCGTTCACCGAGGGCGAGGTCGTTGACCGCGAGGACACCGGCCATCAGGTCGTGGTGGCCGGAGAGGTACTTGGTACCGGATTCGTAGACGATATCAGCGCCTAGTTCGAGAGGGTTGAGGAGGAGGGGCGACATCATGGTGTTATCGACGGAAACGAGGCAGGAAGGGTTTGCTTCGTGGGCTGCGGAAGCGATGGTGCCAATGTCGACGATTTTGATGAGGGGGTTGGTTGGGGTTTCGAGGAGAACCATGGCGGTCTTGTCGTTCAGGACTTCAATCACCTTTTCCGGCTGTGTGGTGTCGACGTGGTGCACCTTGATGCCCCCGTTGTCGGAAAGGTATTTCAGTAGACGGTTTGTGCCGCCGTAGATATCATCGCCGGCGACGACTTCGTCACCGGGACGCAGGAGGCGGGTGATGACGTCCAGCGCCGCCATGCCGGATGATACCACTAGAGCGCGCTGCGCGGACATGATCTTCGCTAGGTGTCGCTCCAGGTGGGTGCGGGTCGGGTTACCGGACCGTGTGTAGTCATACTCTCCACCTCCGCCGCCAGAGGTCTGCTTGAAGGTAGCGCTCTGTGAGGGTGTGTGGGTTAGCCTTTTTTGGTCTTGTTGCAGATGGATTGGGAAGATGGGTGGGGGAATGGAGGGGGGATGCATGTTGCACACAATATCCTTACCTGGTAGATCGGCACGCTGCTGGCATTGTACTGGTCGTTTCCCTCGGTGAAGACCAGCTCGGTGGCAATGTTGTAGCGGCGGCCACCGTGAGGGCTGGAGGGCGCGGGAGAAGGCGGGAGGTCGTTGCCTTGGAGGTCAACGGAGGGAAACGCCTTCTTCAAGGAGTTCAAGGAACCCGATGGCGCGTTGGACCCGGATCCTGATCCTGAGGCCGACATCGCTGAGGCGGGGTAGTGAAAGTTTGACAATGGCAATGGCACGGATGCGAGATGGGAGGAGATGGAGGGAGGCAATTGAAATCAAGTCAAGGGTAAGAAAGGTCGTAGAATCAGATGCAAAGATATGTGGGAAAGGGAGAAATGAGTCGAAGTCGACAAAAATGTAAGTAGTCAACCCCGGACAGGCCAAATGACTCCGCCATTGGTGGCCCTTGGCGAATCGCGGGCCTTTGCGATTTCGTCATCCACTAGGCCCGATTGGGAGAGTTGCGGTGGACAATGTAGTCATACTAGTATACACTAGGGGAATACTGTAAATAGGGAGGATTACTAGGAATACTCGGCTGCTATAATTGACGTGATTGCATTTGGTACTCGTAGCAACTGCTATTGTCCATCGCTAGCTCCACCCCAGTAAACGCCATCCATTTTGAATAGCCAAGCCAAACAGACCCAACCAAACTATACACCACAACATTACATTATGAATAAGAAAACAAAACAAAAAATAACATAAATGGAATCAGGCAGCCAGATCGCCAAAGCCGCCGTTAATACCAAAGAATTGAAACCTGTAAGTAAGCATTGATTAGCATTGGAACAGAATCGCAAGAGCTGCAAATATGTGATGGGCTGTCCGAGGAATACATACCAGTCTTCCACGTTCAAGGTCGTCGGCGCAGTAGGTCCACTGCGCGAGCTGCTACTCCAATTATCATTATCCTGGCTGGCAGCGTCCAGCGCCGCTCCGCTCATTGTCCCGTCCAGGCCTTGCATCGGCCACGTTTGACCCTCCATGCCAAACACCTGCGGACCTTGGGCTGCCTGCATCCCCATGCCACCCGGCACACCCGACATCATTTGTGGGCTACCTTGGGAAACAGACATGCTGCGGCCGCCAGGCATCTGTTGCGGGTGTGCACCCATCATGGGCCGCTGGGCCAAGTTCGGGGGTTGCAGATTTGCCGGCATTTGAAGCGCTGGATCCACCGTGGCTGGAGGAGGAGAGGTCAACTCGGGGAAGATGGCGGTGCCATCAGGGAACAGCTGGTCAGGCTGGAAGTTCTCCCAGAGCGAGGGCGAGAGGTTCGGTGAGGTACGGGTCACGAGGAAGAAGTCAGGAGGTGTAGCGGGCAGAGAGAACTGAGCGTTGAAGGGAGTCGTTGGGCGAGTGTTACTGCGCGAGTTGGAAGGTCCGGAGATGGGATCTTGAGGTCCACGGTGGGCATTGGGTGATTGATGGCCCAGAGGCTGATGGATTTCCCGGGATGGGGTGACCGCGGGAGTCTGTGGGCGAGAGCGTTCATAGGAGACGGGAGGCGTAGGCCCACCATTGGGCAATGGCAGATCCATGTCGTCGAATTTGCGTTTTGGCGGGTCGGGCTTCTTAGCTTGGCCTGTGTTGTTGTTGCTCTCGTGTGGTCGACGGTGATGTCTCCGGCCAGCGGCCTTCTGTAGTCGTTCCTCAAGAACCTTATTCCCAAGGATGGAGTCGAACAGTGTGTGAACCATCTTTGCCACAAGCCAAACCTTGGATACATCCTTCAAAGCCGACATACACACGTGGATTCTTTCCTGGCAAGTTGCCACAATAGATGGAACGGAAGACCTCATCTGGTAGACGTGCATGATCAGAGCGGAGAAGAGACTGTAGACAATAAATGCAGGCGTGAAGCGGAGCTCATTGTGAGCCTGTAAGTTCTCGACGATCGACGTCATCATGCCTGCAGCCTGGAAGGCAATTGTCCTGGACGGGTAAGCCATTTCCTCAACCCGATAGCTATTCGGCGCTGAGGAAGCTGGAGGCATGTGGGCTCTGTGGAGAAGACAAAGTGTGGTGTAGTAGTTGGAGTGAAGAAGTGCGGCCCAGAAGTGGTGTCGAGATCGTTGCCAGCACACCTCCTTCGGGCAGTTCTGAAGCCAATCGGCCAGAGCCATATCCGAGTGCGTGAGGTCCATCGCGTTCATACGGCGGGACTTAGAAGCCACAGAATACTGCTGGGATAGAACCAGCCCCATGATCTCACACAGCTTAACGTATTGCAAAAAGAATTGCACGTGCACTGGATCGGCTGGGTACTCTGCTGGAGTGTCAAGTTCATCCTCAATGAAGTCGTCCTCGGTGACCATCGGAACATCTGAGTCGTCTGTGTTGATTCCAATCGGTCGACCCAACGCAACAGCCACTGAGCGGTCCCGAGTAAAGAGTGTCCACCAAATCCGTTTCCAGAGTCTCTTGTCGGGTTTGTTGAGCTGTGATGATTCCACGCTACGGTGCATACCCGAACCCTGTGCAACAACCATCGCCACTCGAGTCCAGTAGAATACATTCTTGGTAACATCTAGAGAATTATGTTAGAATCAGGAAAGAGCAAGGGGGAGAGAAACACGGCCATGTGCCGCGGTCAAAGACTTACCCTCTGGTCCTTCCCAATACCAGCCTAGCAATACCAAGGCCTGCACGATTGTGACACGGTCATCCTCATAATTGGCATCGTATAAGGCTTTAGCCCTTTTGTAGAAGGTCATTGCTGCGGGAGTCGTCGATCCATTCGCGTCCATCAGTTGCGGGTTGGTGCAGACACGGGATCCGGCCAGCAAGATGGCTTGCAACAAAAGCAAGGACGGTGGGTTCTTGGGATCACGATAGTGGCGCATGAACCGACTGCGATTGATGATGGGGACCACCGGGGCAACCCACTTAAAGTAAGCGTCGACGAGCTCATCACAGAGTGGCTTTGGGGGTAGCAGAAATGCACCACGTTGGTGGAGGATATCGATTTCCAGGTTATCCAGATCGGTCAAGCGGGCTCGAGATCCTCTGATGTTCGGGGGGAGTGGGTAGTGCACAACGTCTGTGGTTCCATGGCGGTCCTGGACGAGAAGCGATAGATTTGACGATTCACCGAGATAGGCCACGCGACCGGCCTCTTTGATCGGAGCGCGGGCAAACTTAGGCTTCATGAATTGAGCATAGGTATTGTCTTCCGTTGTCTGCTGGGCGGCCTCGGCATCGGTGAGGGAGGTAATGGGCATTCCGTCAACGGCCATACGACTCTTCCGGTATCCAAAGGCATCATCCTTTTCATCCGAGCTCGATTGTCCACGAGGATCTTCTGAGGAGCCGGTGCCAGCGGGTTCATCGGCGTTGTCGGGTCGGAAGTGGGCGACGGCAGCGTCGACGAGGGAGGAAGCAGTATGGGGTGGGCTGTCAGCGTAGCGACCGTCGTCTTTGGACTTGGAGGAGTTCTTCTTGCGTTTAGGAGAAGGAATTTTGCATTCGATAGAAAAGGCGACGCAGTTTGTGCAGGGAACGCCTAGGCTAGCAGCGTCGCATCGGACCTGGAGATAGGAGAGGATGGGGTTAGCGATATGCCAGAAGTCTGCAAGAATCCGAAATATTATACATACCTTGCGCGAGTGACATGTCTGCAATCAGGAGGGAAATGAAAAGATTAGCTATCTCTTCGCAACGTAGTAATGGTGGTGGGGGGAGCTGGTTTGATGCATCCCATCGCGATACGATAAGAAGGAAAGGGACCGAGGCACAAGGGCAGCCTCGGCTCTCACCACCTCGCGTTCCCCCTCGAAGCAAAGAAGGACGTACCTCGCACGCGCGTGATGCACGTTGTCTAGAATTAGATAAAACGAATCAGCATGCCATCCACTACGTTTCTTCCTTTCTGTTTTCGCCCACAGGGATGATCTGGGGGCTGGAGTCGGGTGAAAACCCTGCGAAACGCTTCCTCCTTTTCCCCTCTCGAGGAAGAGCGCACACAATCTAGCAGATCGCACATCGCATATCGCACACATCGTGCTAGATATAAATCCAGATCCCCAGATCCCCAGATTCCCGCGAACTGCCATCACCTTCCCCTTCCACCCTTTCCCCTTCCTTCCATGGTATAATCGACAAGGCTCACCTTCTGAAACTCACGGCTTGGCCTTGGGGCCCGCCGCGCACTGTGATGCCGGAGGTTCCAGTCGAACCGGCAGCGCTGGGAGCCGGACTGGGGTGGGTGACCGAGTTGGTATCTTGAGGGTCAATCGTAGAATCCATGGCCGCGTCCCCCATAAAGCGCAAGGGTGAGGGTTAAGCGGGGGTCGCGATGGAACCGGGTCGAGCAGAGTAATATAGTAAAGTCGGGTGGTGTGTGGGCTGGGGAAAAGGGGGGGAGTCAAACGGGGACGCCACGCGATCCGAAGAAAAAGTACCGGAGGGATCAGATCAGATCAGATCAAATGAGAGGGGATCTAAAAGGGTAGAGGAGCAGGGGAAGAGTGAGAAGCAGCGAGACAGAGACCGAGACAGGCAGAGAGACAGAGGGATCAGAGCGATCCGGGGCAGGTGGAGTGTGGCAATAACCAGTGGAGTAACCACACACTCTACTCTGCAGGGTAAGGGTACTCTCTCGACTGACTTGCCCTAATTACTGACTTGTATGTGTATACCCTCAGATAATCTGCATTTAATCTATTCTCTGTCTATCTCTTTACATTTCGGGATCTGTGCATTTCTGAATTTCCATCTTCCTCAAATTAAATTCATAGTCATAACCTGCACCCTGTACTATCACCACCTCTTCCTCTTCTAGTTACCCTCCACTACACCCTCCCACGGGTAAACTGGCTCTGGTTCACTGCCAGGTCATATCCAGTCCCATTGACCCCAATTCAAGTCACTCGGGGCAGTCACTACACCGGGAATCCGACCCGTTCGGAGTGATCGACGAAGGGGGGAAAGTGGAGGCACCCAAAACCAGGCCGCTGGAATCCCCGAAGAGGCTCCGTTGATCAATGAGTCGGGGCATATGTACAGTTATATCATACTATTCACATAATCACCATCTATTGTGGGATCAATTTACTGTCACGCTTACTAGGAATCCGTACGACATGTCTATCTAACTATTATCCAAGTCTATATTCACCATATTGTGGTTCCTCTCATCGTATACCCCCGCGTGGAAATACCACGATCCCAATGCGGAAGAAAGGTGCCGGGACTGTCAGGCCATTGTACAAGGCAGATGTAGAATGACAGAGTAACAGAAGAGAAGAGAAGAGAAGTAAGAGTAGCCTGGAATCAAGGCAGCGGGTCAGATCCCTGCAGGTCCGGCACTGCAGTAAGTGTGGCTTACAGTGTCTACTAACTAGTGGTACTAGCGACTTGGTAGTAGTTCGTCGCAACAAACTCAAGTATACTAGTACATCGGAAGAGACGGATGAGAAGGTTCCCACCCAGAAGCATGCTAGACAAATAACTCGTACTTGAGTCTATAAATTGCGAACACTGGCTCAAACTATGAGGTACATCGACTCCATGCACTCCGGATATATGCAGTGTCAACAGCATGTACGGAGTAGAAGCTAAAGCATACTACCTCAACGAAGTATCCAGTAACTAGTACCAGTTGTCAGATGATATCTCGATACAATCAATGAATCTACTACACTTCCCCTCCCCTTCATCTCCTACCCATAACCAACGACACTACAGCCACCAATTGCGGGGACCAATGTCGGGGATGGACGAAATTGCGGGGGTAAGACGGGGCAGACAAAGGAGGGGCCAAGATCAAAACCAAATCAAATCAAAGACGTCTGGCTGGAGAAATGACATCCATCCCACCCTTCCCCTCCGTATTCATTTCGTCGAGAACCGGGGAAAGAAACAATCGCATTCTCGTCCTTGCGCAATGAACGTTGTGGCGGTGGAGACGGCAGCTTGTGATGCCGAGGCATTTTTAGGTCGGCCCTTCCCCACTTGCCTAACAACCAATCAGACATCTTGGAAATCCAACAACTTGTCCACTCCGCCACTCACGTCGCTCCCTGCTTTGTATCCCGTACTAACTATAACTATACAAGGTACATCCGTCCAGAGGACATACACTGGAAGTGACACCCTTACGCCGATATCCTCCACAACCATATCCACATCCACGCCCCCGCTGACACTAGCGCTAACGTTCACGCTAGACGGACTCGGTCCTGTCAGGCACGAAGGATGCGGCTGTGGTCCGTTCGCTGGATGGTTTGGGCATTGGGGTTGGTTTGATCGGCTGGGCTAGCTAGTCGGGCCGTGGACTGGGCTCAACTCGACCGGGCTAAAGCTGGGGCTGAGGCTGGGACTAGGCTGGCTAGGCTCTGTGGTTTTAGTTCACCACGGACGCAATCGGAGCTCTGTAGCCTCCGATATGAGATTGAGGCTGGATTGCGTCTGTGTTCGGCACTAGGGTGCGATCTTGGCCTTGGTAGTGGCGATTAATTAAGGCGAAGGTGGGTGATCGTGATCATCCGTCTTCTTGGCCCCTAGTTAGCTGCCAATGTGGACATCACGTAGTATCCTTAGTGGGACGTTGGAAATACAAGGTTTGGGCTTGTTTCAGGGCTGGCTTGGGCCCGTGACTAGGTATGGCTCGACGATTAACGAGGACCCTTGTAGTAGTACTAATACGGAGTCTTTAATTACTACCTAGCTGTGATACCTTGTAGTCTCCGTAGGTCAAGGGCACATTACTCCAGCATCTATTTCCCCGTATTCATACAAGAAGTCCTAGAAAGCGGTCGATCTATTCTATTCGGAAAGTGGCGAGAAAGCTCTATATTAACATGGCCCCAGACCGTGATAAAGTACATGACAAATGGCAAATTATTAAAATAAAGATATGTCGAACCATACCTGCGGCGAACTTGATTACTGGCCCTTTTTGCCCTTGGCCCGCGCCCGGCTTTTCTTGCCCGTCTTGACGGGTGCTGGTGCTGGCGTTGACTCCTTTTCTTGCTCTTGCTCTTGCTCCTGCGCAGGCGCAGGCTCGTGGCCACACTCCGCGGCCTCGTCTACGGCCTGTGCCACGGCAGACCCAAGCGCGTTGGCAGCGGGACCAAAGTCGACACCGCTAACAAAGAGCTCGCTAAGGAATTCCAGACCCGCAACGAAAGTGCAGAGTAAGCTAGCGATGAAGAAATGGCTGATGGTCATGCCGATGTCGAGCCAGGAGCCCTCATCGCGGACCATGTAGAAGAAGTTCAGTGTCATCACGTCGGAGATAGACATCACGACCATGAAGAGTGCACTGGGGGCAACTTCTAGGCGTCGGTTCAAAATGCCCAGGTTGGCACTGATGATGGCGAAGGGAATTAGGATTTGGAAGATCAACAGCGCACCTTGGCTGAATGGGTCGAAGACCGGGACGAGGCGGCGGACGCTGTCCAGGGCGAAGGTTGAAATTGAGGCGACATTGCCCGTGCTGAAAAACGCGGATTGAAGGAGGAAGAAAAAGAATAGGGCCACGCGGGTGTCGGAGAGGGTAAGGGCGCGGTAGTGGTATGTGAGGCCGTCGACGGTTGTGGAGCCGGTTGGGGCGGGCTTAGAGGGTGCGACAGAGCCATTGCGGGATGTCTCTTTGGCATTGGCTGCGTTGGCCCCGGCTGTGTGCACGTAGATGGCGTGTTCGAGGCGCACCCATGTCACAAGGGTCATGCAAAACACCAGGTAGAATAGACCCTCCCAGGAGATTGCAAGGATGATGAAGGTCGGCGAGAAGGTCAAAAAAATGATCATTAGTCGATGGAGGTAATGGCTATCCGGGTACAGTCGGTGGACAAATGGCAAAGTGACAGAAGCAGCCATAACGACGAACCCGACCACTTGGTTGCCGAGTGGTAGACCCTCACGAGCCTGCAGAGAGGCTATACTTGACCGAGTAACGATCACTGAAAGAAGAACCATCCCAACCTGACATCCCATAATGATCCGCGATCCAACATTGTTGATTCGAGATTTGGAACTGTCCCGGCCGAGGATTGCATCCTCAAACAGTAGATACAGGATGCCGGTCAAGAACATGAGAAGACCGCCGTAGGTGACAGTAGAGATTTCCTCTACTTTGGTGACCGGCAACAGAGTAAAGATACTCATTAGCAGGCATCCAAGCGCCCAAGTCGCGTTCAAATATACATGCGTGCGAACGAATTTGAAGCCGTAGGCGAAGGGCCAAAAAGCGGCGAGGGTGAATCCGACGGTGAAGATTTCCCGGTGGAAATAAGATTGAACCTACACAACACTATTAGCACGGTTCCAACAGAAGAGAGAGAGCAAGAATGAACCACATACCAGGGCCTCCAATACACCAACGAATGCCACCAACTGCAATCCAAAGCTCGCATATCCCGAGAAAGAGCGAACATGGCCGAGAATGATCTCGCGGCCAGCGATCAAAGCCTTACGGCGGGCGAAGACCTCTTCCCAGAAGAATATGGGGAAGAACCCATAAAAGTAGTACCGCCACGACGATCCTTGGTAAAGGAGGACAGAAAATAGCGCCACCAGGATAGATGAGAAGAACGAGATGCTAGCCGTAGTCCGATGGGCATCAGACGTCCCGTGTAAGACGTGGAGATCAATGACCGTGGTCAGGGAATAGGCAATCCAGCCTAGATAGCCAAGAGATACGATTGTTCGCAAAAACAGCCAATCATAAGTCTGTAGATAGCGCAGACCCTCAAGACCGACAATCAGTAGTTCATGGGACAGGGCAATGGAGTCTTCGTAAGCTCCATTGGAGATGAGTGCCTCGAGATTCGCGATTCGTCCTTCAATGGAAGTCTCTCCATCACCAGAGAGATACTGGAAGGGCACATATCTGAGCACCGATGATCTCTTCTGCTCTTCTTTAACACGGTACATTTCCAAAATCCCCTGTGTGTTTGCCAGGGCAGCCAATGCCTTTTCCTTGGGGCTTGCATCGAGATAATCCAGTGGTAATTGACCGACTGAATTGACAGGGTAATCGACGCCAACAAGGTACGCCATCAAGGCAGCAACATCGGCCTGCTCAACATCATTTCTTTGAACGTGGTCAAATCCCCAATCTGATGAGAAGCCGTCCTCGTGTCCAGACGCAGTGCCCATTGTGCTAGTTACAGGTTTCGCGACGCCAGAGCCCCAGGCAACAAGGGGTGTTCTTGTATTGTCCGGGTGGCCGTCTCCGTGGCTTCCCAGATCACTCATTCCATGATCGGCAGTGAAGATAAAAGAAGTCTTGTCATCTCCGTAGAAGTCTTCGACCAGCTTGGTGACTGCTTGAACACCTTTGTCCACCACCTTGATGTTGTGCAGGTATTCCTTCGAGTAGGGCCGGTAGCCGTGGCCAGTGGTGTCCAGGCCGAGCAGATGGAGGAAGAAAACCAACTTGTCTTGCCGCAGCTTACGGTCCAGCTCTGGGTCGGTCTTGGCAGACTCAAAGAGCTCATGAACTTTGTCAAAAACCCAGGTATCAAGGTACGTCGCGTCGGCATTGAAGTCCTCCAATTCTTCGCCGTAAGAGTCCGCATCCACTCGGCCGGGCTCCGCGCCCTCCTTAAACATGGGTAGAATATCGGGACTGCCCCAGCTCCATGTGTGACGACTGCGGTTAAACACGCTGTCAAAATTGACCGGATTGAGCTGCCAGCCGGTCGTCACAGCCGAGACGTCTTCATACAGACCCGCAATGAGAGCAACATGACCGGGCCGCGACTCGGTGGGGACCCGGGTATGCGAAACACCAAAGGTTCCCTGCGAGAGGACCTTGGAGCGTATGAACGGCGACAGACGGATAAGCTCGTCGGATTGTTGTTCGGATTGGGAGTCGAATTCGGGGGAGGGATCGGGGAAGGCCTGGAAGGCCTTGTCGGCGCGTAGGCCATCTGCGACGAAAAGGACGAGACGTTGGGATGGAGCTGTTGATCCGGTGGGACGGTCGACGCCGAATGAGCGCATGCCACTCACAATTGGGCTCACGAAGTAGATGTCGAAAATGGAATATGTATAGATCAGGTGGAAGATCACCGCGAGGGCGAGGAACCCAACGCGGCCGACACGCGCCATGATCTATCTTCTTCTCGCCGGGAGGGGGTCCAGCTTGGAAGATTGTGAATGAAGGAGTGGAATTGAGGACTCCTGAGGAGGAGAAACGAGAGAAACAGGTCAAAAGGAGGTCGACATCTCGTGGTTGACACTTTGCACTTTTGGTTGTCCGCGCGGACAGCCACCTTGCGGGGGCGGTGAGGGCCAATCACGAGCCGCCAATTGGACACGGCAGAACCAACTTTGTTTACTTCAAGTTTTACTTTTGAGTACATTGACACCGAGTACTACTAGTGGAAGGGCAGGTCTATAGACTTGAATATAATCTATCATTTACAAACTATGTACTCGAAGAAAATTCAAGCCCCATTTTTATATATACCTTTATATAGGGTGATGTCAGGGTTTGTTTGAGTTGTCCAAGTTGACACGGTCACAGACTCACAGTATATATACTTCCTTAAAGCGTACTAGTTAGTACCTTCCGAGGTTAAAGGTTAGAGTACTAGTACTAGTAGTACCTACCTACCTCACCTAGGTACTCTTCTTACTAGTATTCCGGCAAGGTGGCGGTTACCGTTCGTCGTATTGAGATATCGCTCGACTTTATTGACCTTTGTCTTGTGGGTATTGTTCGTTCAAGTTGTGTTAAGATGTTGCACGGCTTACAGACCTTGGAGTCATATGGACCTCACTATCCCTCCTTATTCTTATCTCCTAGGCTGAGCTCAAACTTGAACCTTATTGAATGATTACCCACTACCATAAATCGCCCATCATAGCCAATACGCCCCCTCCTCCTCGGGCCGGATACCAAGCAGACGCTAACCGTCTCTCCCCACGAAGAACGCCCTCCATATTCTCCTCCGCCCAAGATCTACACGCCTTCCAGTACACAACATCGTGCTCTTCGCACAGCTCGTAGAGCCCCATATTACTCACCATCAAGTTAACATAAGCCGACACGTCATAATCGGCTGCCGTCCGTTGGTAGCCATAACCGGTGTGAATCAGAGCGTGGCGACGGTCTATACCATCACTGACCCAGAAGCGTATACATTAATGAAAGGCGATGATTAACTCAGGTGCCTGGTATCGTTTGTCGACTGGAGTGTTGGCCACTTCTAGGATCTTGCGGTCCACGGCAACGAAAAATCTTGGGCTCCCGAGGTCTCGTGTCGTCTAGTTTCAAAATATGCGAGTTGGCCTTCCATATCAGGGGTTTCCAGTTTGCTGGACACATTGATCGAGTGGAAGTCCTTAGCATTCAAGAATAACTCTGTCTTGATCTCTCTATCTCCTCTTCGGTCATAGATTCTAAGGTAATGACGGTATAATCCTTGTGAGAACCATATGCCTCCTCCTGATTTTGAATTATTTCAGTCTCCTGGGTTTTAGTTCAGTCGTAAGGAATCCACTTTGATAACAAGCATACTTCCGCATCATCTCGGAAGTTCTTGTCTTTCAGGGTATTACTAGGGTTGACCGAAGATAGCGGACCAGTGACTTAGCCTGTCTCGGGTTTAAACAAGTCTAGAAGATGCAAGCCCACGTTGACATGCGTAATGGATCAGCAGGAATGGGTGAGTGCGTATCGGCATATAAAACCTAATGTCCGACTGCGGACAAATCCTGAAAACCCCGATCTCATGTTTATTTTCCAGCCGTTTTCTCCGACGTGAAACCACAAGATCTGTCTTAAATTGCAGTCGTACAAGGGCTCTCTTCCGTAGCCTAGTGTCCGAACGAGAAAAAAAAGAAACCTCATTCTTGTATTCCGGCGTGAGCTGCGCAAATCCTCTGCTATGACGACTCCGGCCGAGAAGCCACAAATTCTGATGCTAGGGAAAATATACCATACCTGTCAAGAGTTTAGAACGTTATCGCAATCTTTCAAAGTTCAAGTGTGGAGCTCAACAGACGCAAACAAGACTGAAATCGAATCGCTGACACTGAGTCCACAGCAAATCACAGAGGGAACTCGAAAACAGTTTCTGAATGATTGTTCCACTGGCATTTACGACCATGTCGTTGCAATTATGCGAACAGTAGACTCAGTACAGGTCTGCGTGTATCTGTTGAAAACTGTTGAAGCGCATTGACTTATCCGATATAGCACACCGGTTGTTTTGATGCTGAGATGATTGCTAGTCTGCCGAGCTCAGTGAAGTTTATATGCCATAACGGGGCTGGATATGATCAGGTTGACATACATGAATGCACCGAAAGAGGTAATTCCCGGTTTCCGTTTGTTTCAAGTGTTAGCGACCGCAGCAGAACTACACTGACATTCAACTTGTCCAGGCATTTCGGTTTCCAATACCCCTGGGGTTGTGAACGATGCCACGGCGGATACCGCGATGTTTCTACTTCTTGCTGCTCTTCGCCGCGCTTGGAAGCCACAGTCTACCATCCGCGCAGGCGCATGGGATGGTTCTAACCCTCTGGGTCGCGATCCAAAGGGGCTAATTCTCGGTATACTTGGTATGGGTGGAATTGGAATGGCGACAGCGAAACGAGCCGCTGCCTTTGACCTCAAACTGCAGTATCATAACCGAGTGCCTGTCAATAACTTGGTGAAGGAAGCTCTTGGGGCTTGCGGTGTTAAGCCCACGTATGTCACATTTGAAGAGCTGATCCTCACGAGTGACATTATCTCGATACACCTGCCACTCTCAGATCAAACAAGAGGCATCATTGGCGCACAAGAAATAGGGAAGATGAAGCAAGGTGTTATTATAATCAATACAGCCCGGGGACCCATCATTAACGAGGAAGATTTAGTTCGGGGTCTGGAATCTGGAAAAATTTGGAGCGCTGGGCTCGACGTATTCGAGGAGGAGCCTAGAGTCCACCCTGAACTGCTGTGCAATGAAAATGTTGTATTGTTGCCGCATATCGGAACGGCAACTGTGGACACCCGGGTCAGTCGGATTCGCAGCATCATCGTGATTCCCAAATGAGGACTGACCAGTCTATAGAAACGCATGGAGGTCATGGTGATCGACAATGTCAAAAGTGCAATCTTACAAAATAGTCTCATCACTCAAGTCCCGGAACAGGTACATATCTTGAGTTGATGGAATCTGACGCCAAGTGTCCCGTCTCCACCGAGTTAAGCCATGGGTCGGTCGGTCCCTTTGGGGCTTGGATTGTAAACACCGACGTATCCATGGGCTGGATCTTTACTCTTAGAGTTTTGATGGAATATAAGGAACTTTACACGTAAGAGGAATTCTTTTCCGAAATCTTTATCTTAATATTCCATGGAGACATGGAGAAGGTCTGCATTACGCTTCAAGTTGCTTGCGGGAGCTGGTATAGTATCATAGGCTAGAAAAAAACATCTGAAGATCTTAAACAGTAGATGGCCACATTGAAACCCGAGCTGCAAGGAAATGATGAACAGGTTTCCTGTTATAAACAATGGCTGTTGAAATACCAGACCCTTCAGAAGACAGAACATGAATATTTCTGTTCAGGTAATACATTTAGCAAAAAGACATAAAGACTGACTGCCTATGTATCTTCGCAGAATTCATCTTCGGACTGGGTTCCGATAGCATTAATCATATCTTGCCATGTTTCGAGATCGGTAGGGCCTGGAAAAGAAAACGTCTCTACGAATGGCTGACTTGGCCAAATATCATCCAGATCCCACGAAAACGTAGCATCGTGCGGTGGTAGCAGTTGAGATGGATGCGGTTGCACCCCCCTCGATGGTGGATGTATAGCTCGAGACTCAGCCTCATTAGGCAGAGAGCCGGGATTAAGGGGGTCTGGTTGCCTCCGTTCGTTACACAGCTCACGTATGCCATCAGGCGCAACTCGATGAGCCCGAATTGAGTCTGTTTCTCGAGCCTTTGACTGGCGCTTCTTCAGCTTGTCAATGCACATCTCCACCACTTTGACCTCCGCAAGGCCAAAGTCATTCACCCACACTCCGTGATTTTGTTTGTCACAAAACGAATGGAGGTCATTGAGCACGGCATCCAGATCCGTCCCAACGCGCGACTGCTCCTGTATTGTCAGAACTCCTAGAACAATCCCACTGTTGAAAAGCTGGGGCGCTCCAAGGCACCAGGCATAGTGATCGGTTGGATCGCAATTATCATCGTGCTCGAGACGCATCTTCAGATCGGCGCAGGCAGATGCGAAGCAAACCTGTCGGCTATATCGGTGCTGGTCCGTGACGGAGGACCGCCAAGTGTAAGGCCTGTGCAGGGTGATGCGGGCGAAATGGAATGCTGTGTGCAAGTAGAGACGATGCCATTTAAGAAATGAGCACGCACGATCTTTAGACAGGTCTGGGTTCTCGATCGCCAGATAGCCTGGCAGACTTTGCTTCCAGGAGTTGAGCTGTGCGTCAAGGATCATGACCTGTCGATAAGTGGGCGTTTGTAGGCCGAATGTCTGCTCCTGTATTCTTCCCATGACTTTGGCGAGGCGGTATGAAAAGATGGCTAGGTAACTAGGGGTGGGGTGCGTTTCCAGAGGCATGGGCTCTACTAATCGAGCGTCTTCGTCGCCGAGGTCATCCAAGAAAACGTTCTCTGGTTCGCTGGTGAGTGAAAGGCTGTCCAGGATACAGTACGGTCTGCCTAATGCAAGGGAAATCATCCGGTCTAGTAGATACAAATGACACCAAAGCCGTCGTCGGGATTCGGTCACCTGGCGCGGTAGCTGCCAGTTAGCTCCATCGATATGAAACCCTTGAGCCATGGCTAGCCGTGCAGCAAATCCGACCGTGAGCCAGCTCTCGGTAATCCTCTGCGAGAAGAGGCAAAACCGAGTTGCAAGTATTCCGGCCTGAACGAGGTCAGTGCTCTCACCGTAAAATGAGGGGGCAATTACGATTGCCTTGCGACACGCCCAGAAGAAGCTCATTGACGATTCTTCATATTCCCGCTGTTCCTCTGGGGGGGCCTTTCGTGGGCAGTCCAAGTACGTCCCGATGGCAAGGATGATGAACAGCAAAGCGAGCCACCGGATATCGACGGTTGTCACATCATCAAAACCCGCCTTGCGAGCGTAGAAACGGTCATACTCCTGTCGGAACGACGGCGGGTGGACGGCGTCAATCTGCCAGCTGACATCGTTTAGAAAACGGGCCACTAGACGGTCAACGGTGGTTTTCTGGCGAGGAAGGAGACCTAGCAAGTCCCATAGTTGAGAAAAAGGCCCAGCCTCATCCCGGAAAGGTTTGGCAGTCAAGCTCCTTCGAGACGTGCTTGCACCAGGCTGTACGTACGGCGCCGGAGAGTCCAACAGTGCCGCAGCGACCTGTGGCCCGAAGTAGGAGCTGCCAAAGAACGATGGTGCACCACGGGATTTCCAGAGCTGGCCTACCCGGGATGTACTTTTTCTACTGAAGGCGGCTTCGTGCTGGACATGTTCTTCGGCCTGGAGGGCGTTACTCGAAGGGTCTGGTGTCTGTGGCTTACTCCGCCTCTGTGTGAACTGGGGAGTTCGGGGAGTCCGAGAAGTCCTCCTTTTCCTGGACCTTTGGTGGGAGCTGTCTATGCCTTGAGGCGGTAGACGACAAGCTTCAGCGACGTCACGAATGATGCAATTGCGGCAGGGGTGAGATCCGTCACACTTTTCATCAGTCAGAGATGCTGGCGATTGCATGAATAGAGACAAAATAAAGCTACATCTTACAAACCTTTTGCTTCCTTGCGTGACACTGCACACAGGCCTTTGCGATCCTACCACGCTTGCGACGAGTCCGCTCCGTGGACTTATCGCCCAGCTCCGGCCCCTCCAAGGGAGGCGTGTCCAGTGACAATACTGACTGCATACTTTGGGTACCAGGAATCAGGGGTTCGTTGTAGGTATCACAACGGACAATTCATGAGAACTTGATCATAGGATGATCAAGAAACTAATTATCCAGTGGCCATGAACCGGGCATTTCGGTTGTGGCGTGAAGCCGGACAATTCAATTTCCCGACAGCGGATCGGACAATTCGTCGCCAGTCCATCGGACTTATACCGGACATCATAGATGTATTGCGGCGGGGTAAACATCTTTGCTCTGCCATATCAGTCGTCAGGAGATTGGAGAATACAATGCAAACCATTGATGGCAGTGTTCTGGAATTATGGAGGGCCATACCCAATTCACCGAAAGCGGGACTATTTTTAACGTGAGTGCACGAATGTCAGATAGGTTATAACTGATGCCAGGAAACAGCGTAGGTTACAGACAGGACACCAAGCCCCTTTTTATTTGACAACTGACGCTACCGCGCACATTCTGCTTGGAGTACCTCTACGCTTGAAAGTTCCGAGCTTCTCATTTCAGGATTCTATAGCCATCAAAATGCCAGTGCAGTCGAAGAGCATCGCGGAGGAGCAAATTTCGTTTGACGAACAAGCTCGACGAATTGAACAATGGTGGAAGACCTCACGTCAAGCAAATATCAAGCGGCCCTATACGGCTGAAACGGTGGCCGCGCTGCGCGGCTCACAGCTGGATCTGGTCCCCTGTGTCTCTACACAAGCATCGCTGAAGCTCTGGGGTCTGCTTCATGAGCATCGCCGAAAGAGGACTGCTGAGTTGACATTTGGGGCGACCGATCCGGTCGCTGTGAGCCAGATGGCGAAGTATATGCGCACCGTCTACGTCTCTGGAGGACTTTCCGGCTTCAGTGAAAACAACTATCCGGGTATGGATCATGCTGATTACGTGAGTTCCGCTGCCCGTTGTTTCTTTGTCCTTGCCTGCGTGTAAACCGCGTTCCATATGCATGAATGGAAAGCTGACCGCTCGCTCTTGGGGAGAAGCCATGGGACACCGTACCAAAAGTCGTCGACAAACTCTTCAGGTCAGAGGTCTGGCATGATCAACGACAGCATCAATACCGAATGCAATACCCGCTCCAGGATCGGGCTTCTCTCGAAAATTGGGACTACTTGATGCCTATTATCGCTGATGGTGACATGGGCTTTGGGTCATTGACGGCTACGCTCAAGTCGACAAAAGCGCTTGCAGAGTCCGGAGCGGCTGGTATCCACATTGACGACCTGGCCATCGGGCTCAAGAAGTTCACGATCGGGCAAGGGAGGACGGTGGTGCCCACATCCGAGTATATCGACCGGGTAACTGCAGTCCGTTTGCAGCTGGATGTCATGGGTGCGGAAACCCTGCTATTTTCCCGCTGTGATACCGACCACGCAGACTTCATTACCTCTGTGATCGATCCACGGGATCATGAGTACGTCTTGGGAGCGACAATTCCAGTCAAGCCACTACAAGCGGCTCTTCATGAAGCCGTCTGCTCAGACCAGTCGGCTTCTAAAGCTAGAACACAGTGGATCGCTTCTGCTGGTCTGATGACGTTTGATGAGGCAGTCGAAAGCCACCTAAAGAGTCATAGCCAGCCCTCGTCTTGGGAGAGTGAGTTCAACAAGTATAAGGCCCAAGTGGGCTATGGTAGCTCCCTTCCTCAGCGACGTCTAGCCGCAGAGTCGGTAGCGGGCATTGACATTGCTTTCGACTGGGATCTACCGCGCTCCCATAACGGCCAATACATGTTCCGACCTGCTGTGAAAACAATCGTGGAGCGTTCTCTGGCGGTAGCTCCTATCAGTGACATTTCCTGGACCCGCATGGACACACCCAACTACCACGATATCAAGGCCTACCATGAGACAATGCTTTCCCATCTGCCTGATCGTCTTTTTGCATTTGCTTGGGGAGCCGAGTATGCATTCCCCGAGTCCGCTGGATGGACACCAGAAAGAGTCAAAAGCGCATCCGCGACAATGGCCAGAGACTTCGGGGTTGTTTGGCAGATCCAACCCATGTATATGATTCAGGGCGTCAACATGGAGATCGAGAAATCGGCTGAGATGTGGACAAATGAAGGTATCGGCGGATACTACAAGAAGATACAGACACCAGCCATATCGAGGAAGCCTTGGAGGGTAGATGGCTACGAAAAGATGAGCTGGTGCGGTGGATACCTGAGCGATGCTTTCTTTGCCGCCATAGCTGGAGAGAAGATCTCCAGAAATAGGACTTGGGCGTTGTCTGCGTAATTAGAAGATCACGTTCAGAAGAGAATAACAATTCAGTCCTCTTGTTGAGACCTTGGAATAGATACCTAGTAGCGGGCTATTTTGATCACCTCTGCCTGACTACTAGGCATATTATTACTACTATGGGCCGTATGCTACTCTTCTCCGGAAACTTGAAATTCTCCAAAAGACCCTCAGTGTCGTAAGAGTTGTTCAAATAATCTTGATTACGGCTGCTAAACGATTCCATACACATTGGGTGCTGAAACATTTCAACTTCAGGGGTCATCCTCTTATTTCCAGGATACGAAATGACATAAATCCTCATAGTTATCATTTATTACAGCCTCAAGCAGGTCTCGTTCCAAGCCCACCGCCGCCCAACTCGAAAAGCTTTGCGGCTTTGAGGACGCCCGCATCGTCGAACCTCTTCCCAATGATCTGCAAACCCATAGGTAGTTTATCCACTCCGTTTGACGCTGTCCCCCAGCCACATGGCACATTCAGAGCCGGATGCCCGGTCGCATTGAAAGGCGACGTGTTATTGGTAGACCCAGCTGCCATCCTCAACATCTTTAGTATTGGATTGTCTATCCCCGAAGGACCATTCGTCGCATTCGCATCGTTCAGCTCTGGGAGTGGTGGCCCCACTGTAGGAGTTGTGGGTGTGACGAGGACGTCAAATTTCAGGAGTGCCTCATCATAGGCTGCCCGAAGCTGTAGAACGTGTCGATGAGCTTTCCTCTGAGAGCACATTGGTAGAAGCCGAGGATCTGTTAATAGTGTCTCTCCCAGTGCCGTGAGAATAACTGCCGGATTGTGGCTCGAAAGAACATCGTACATCTCTTGGTCCGGTGGCCAGCGGGGGGATAGATGCGGCAAGTCATGGGTCAAAATATCGGTGGCACGCCCTCCAAAGGCGTGAGATGCCATCTGATTACGCACAGCGGCTGTCCAAATGGCGGCACCGGCCGCATGTATCGGAATAGATACTTCGGAGACCTGCGCTCCCATGGCTGTGAAATGCTGAATTGCAGCAGATCGGACGACTTCGGCGACTTCGTCGGACAGACCATCAATATGGAACGACTCCGTGATCATTCCTATCCGCAGGTTAGGTCCAGTACTTGGGAGTGCGCGGTCATCCCTGACTTGTCTCACAAAGGTTGCCACTGTGTCATGGTATTGTTCCACGTTTTCTCTGAGCGGGCTTTCCGGGCTCATGCGAGGGTCAAGACCGTCATATCCAGCCATTACAGTCAGTGAAAGAGCTATATCTTCAATGGTCCGAGCCATAGGTCCGACGTAATCAATCATTGGGAGTAGACCAGCAATGCCTGTGTATGGGACAAGACCAAAAGTCGGTTTAAGGCCATAGACCCCACAGTAGGAGGCAGGCACGCGTATTGAGCCCGCCTGATCGCCGCCAATGGCGACGGAGACATCCTTTCCCGCAGCCTCCAAGCCTTCCACTCCTGCATCGCGAGCGACACCAAGGGCAACAAGAGCTGCGGAACCGCTGCTACTTCCACCGCTGTTGTATCCACGTCGCCATGGGTTATTGACGGGCCCGAAAGCTGACGTATAAGACATCGGCGATAGTGAATAGTTTTCGCATGTTGATATTCCTGCCAATGTTGCACCGGCCAATAGCAACCTTTGAACTATGATAGCATCAATCTGCGGGCAAGGATAATCGCCTGTATCCGAAAGGAACTGAGGAAATGTCCCCACACTTTGAGGTATGTTGCCAATAGCAATTGTGTCTTTGAATGCAAAACAGCGACCCTCAAGTACACGACTTTGGGGTTTGGCCGCCCGTACATCCATAATGTAACGCCAGGCGTTAAGGGCGTTCTGTTCGGGCTCTGGCTTGCGGTATTTACGAAAGGCACCCAGCACAGGCACTGGATGCAAACGTGGATCAATGTAGTCTGGCAAAGCATTCACCTTTTCCGCGACTGCGTAGGTAGATTGGATGCCCAGGAGATAGGCCTTCTCATGGTGAGGTGAAATGACGATGCCATTGCGCCGAGCAAGCTCGTGGAGCAACACGGCAGTGATCGGTGATTCGGGACTGCTTCTGGTCAACGAAAGAATGGTACCGCAATCATTATATGTAGAACGTACTCTTGAACCTCTAACACCGACGCCAGCGACATTCCGGCACGTGGACCTTCGATTGCAACTTGTTAACCCAAATGAAATCTAACGGTAAGCTAGAGTGTTCTTAGGTATCCTTCGAATCAGGCGTCACGTATCGTTGGCTGAATTTGAATTTTGATAAGGGCGATCATGCCAGACAAAATGCAGGCATGAAATCAGAATTAGTAGCTTCCATTTCTCGGCCAATTTTATGTTATTGTGCCATCATCCTTGATCTTTCTGCGTCTCGTTTAGGATAAACCTGCAAACGCAGCCATACCGGAATATAACTATGTCCGATATAATCAACTCCAGCAGCAAGGAATCCCATGACACGATATGATAAGTGCAGGTTTGGATGTAACATCCCACTTGCCTCCGGAATGATCAATTTTATCGTAATACAAGCAATTTGCCGAAAAATGATTTCTCCGATCTCGCGTCATGTATATTTCCCGAAGCCGATTTCTCCGCTGCCAAGTCCTATGCATTTCCCGAAGCCGATTTCTTGGGTTTCTGGTGGGGCCTCACCATTCGCCTTCCAACTACGTGAAAACGGCACGCCAGGAATGCTTTCAATTTGACAGCGCTTTTTCCTTTCGAACCCCTGTTTTTGCGGTATTGAAGCAGAGAAAGTCCTCGATCGCAATGGACGACTTGTGTCCGAAGAAGAACAAAATCAAGGCGGTCTTCTTCGATTTCATGGGCACTTGTCTGGACTGGCACAGCAGTGTTGTCCAGGCGTTACCGACTGGGCTATCCGAAGAAGATAAATCAAACTTAGCGCTGGAATGGCGCCAGGCTTTCTTCGATGCCATCCGCGCAAGGCCACCTGGCGAGCTTCCGGAGAACATTGACACGACGCACCGGCGCGTGCTGCTCCAGATACTCGCACGGCCAGCTAATGTCTCGATCGCACACCATTTCAATACCGGAGATGGAGACCCAAACATGGCGGTTGAGCTGGCGGTGCAATCATGGCATAAGATGAATGCATGGCCAGATGTCGGACCTGGTTTGCAGCGCATTAAGTCCGAATGCAAAGGTTGCGAGCTGTTCGTGCTGGCCAACGGCACAACGCGCCTTCAACTTGATCTAGTGCGCTCATCCGGCCTGGATTTTGATATGCTTTTTTCAAGTGAACTACTCGGTGTAGCCAAGCCAACACCGGCGATATATCGGAAAGCAATGGAGCTGGTCCAAATAGAAACCCCAAGCGAGGCTGTGATGGTTGCAGCTCATGCTTATGACCTGCGTGCTGCGAAGGAAGTTGGCATGAAGACAATCTATATTCAGAGATGGACAGATGACCGGGACGAATTGGATCCTGAGAGAATTGATAAAGAGAACGAAAAGAATGTTCTGGGGGATTTCGAGGGCCTGTCGAGAATCATCGCAAAATTCTGAAACCTGAGTTATGATGGCCATATCAAGAACCTGCGAATGGAAGAGATGACGAACGATGAGAGACTTTGGTCATCTCCCAGACGGTATGTAAGCCCTAGAGGACTAGATGAGACATGGGCCAGTTGAGGGGAAGGCTATCAGATCAAAATATCCATGGCTATTCAACTGCCAGTGCCGTATGAAGCCCCATTAGTTCAATATAACAACTAAACAAGATATCTATTTTGCTTCTGTATCCATTTCCTGTTTTATTATATTCAACAGCAAGAGTCAAGCGTCCGTGAGATCGCCAAACCGAATGCATTGAAGGAATACAAGTTATACAAGTATGTATCTAGTATAGCGGGGACATAGCGGTGAAAATAAGCAACATCTTGTATATAAGGAATCTCAGGCCTAGTCTAGCAATACAGACTATCTCTCCTTCTCAGCTACCCCTAGGTCTCCATACCTATCCTATTCATATTCCATTCAACCCGCACGTTCTGGTCGTACCGCTTCAACTTTGAGTACCCCTCCCACATCACTAGATAGAATACAAATATCCTCAAAATCACTGGATATCTTGTAGCATAATAGAAGTAGAAGGCAAGTTCAACTCAGTGCATGGTGCCAGAATGACAAAGCGGCAGAAAAACACCGCGATCCTCCATGTTTGCTCGAGAGCCAACTATTCTAACAGCATCCACCTGGAGTTTCTTAAGCCGGGACCAACTTCACAAACTGTAGGCAGCCCTGGGGGGAAGCCTTGTAAGGTCCGTGCCTCATGCCGGGCAACCTGTAGGCATAAGCACCTTGACTCCAGCCTTGGCCAAGGGTGACATCCTCTAAGCCTCCTTCAATGAAGCAAACCTCTTCTATATACGTGTGTGTGATGATCTCGTCGGTAATTGACGTGACACCAGGTTCGTACCATTGAAGGACAGATTTGTTGTCTGAGTTCGGATCCCCGTTGAGGACCAACTCCCAAATTCCGGGACCGATCGAGTACCATCTATCTTTTTGATGATTCAAGACTGGAGCCACACCAGTAGATGGGTGACTGGGTCTGGTGATGAACTCTTTCTGGATGAGTGGCATGATCTGGACGCACTTAGGTGATAAAAGTCGCAGCCGGGTGGTTGAGTCGCGTAGAAGCTACGGTCGTCTCGTCTTCAGCTTTCTCGTTCTTGCCTCCGGAATTTTTAGGCTGGAAGACTTTGATCAAACTTAGTATTGCCACCAATTTATAAACCTTGGGCAACTTTTGTATTGTCATGGTACAGATCACTCGGGAGTTCGGCCATAGAGAAAATGCCTTCGGGAAATACGAAGGTTTGAATGAAGGTTTTTGTTTTTCCCCGATCAACAGATTTTGCCGATGGAAAGCCAAAGTCCAAGGTTTAGTTAAGGAAAACACCCGTTCTTATCTAGAGTTGGAATACTTGTGCCCAAACAACGATTTATTCTAGGAAAGTGTAATCTGCGATGCTCTGGTATTGTATATAAGAATTATAGTCATGATTTCTCGTTTCTAAAACGACCATATCTACCAACTCTTTTACTATGGATACAAATAAACTGAGCGGAGTGGATGTCGAAGCCACGGTTAGTCATGACCAAACAGCCTCCGTTGTTGGCCCATACGGGGAGCTTCAGCGAGATCTCAAACAACGCCATATTCAATTCATTGCTCTGGGGGGCACCATCGGCACGGGTCTTTTTCTAGGAATTGGGGGAGCGTTGGCCACCTCGGGCCCCTTGTCGCTGTTTCTGGGATATTCATTTACCAGCATTGGAATTTGGTGTATGGTAAGTCTAACTGATCGCGGAAAGCATCCATATATGCTCATTCATGGGCGTCCCAAAGATGCAATGCCTCGGAGAGATGACTTCAATTCTGCCCTTGCCCGGCATGATTGCCCAACTCGGTTCTCGTTTCGTGGATCCGGCCCTTGGATTTGCAATTGGGTGGAATCAATGGTATAATTCTGCAATTTCAATCTGTGCCGAGACCTCAGGGGCTGTGGTTTTTATTCAGCTTTGGACTGGTATAAATGTGAGCGCCTATCCACAACTTCGAAAGCACTGGACTGTACCGAGCTTATATATGAGTAGTCTGCGGTGTGGATCTCAATTATTCTGGCTGTTGTTATCCTCCTCAATGTCATCGCCGTGATAATTTACGGAGAAGCAGAATTTATGTTTGCAAGTATCAAAATCGCCACCATAATTGGGCTTCTGATATTAGCCTTGGTTATTGACCTGGGTGGAGGTCCGTCACACGAGAGGATCGGATTTTGGTACTGGCAGCACCCTGGAGCGATGCGCGAATATATTTGCACAGGGTCTACCGGCCGTTTTCTCGGCCTATTTGCCACCTTGATCAATGCAGCATTCGCTTTTGGCGGAGTCGAGCAAGTCGCTGTGGCCGCCGGAGAGACCAAAAACCCCACGCGGAACATTCCAAAGGCGATCAGGCGCGTGTTCTGGCGTCTATTGTTCTTCTACGTTTTGAGTTCCTTAGCCGTGGGAGTTCTCGTGCCTTATACTGACCCGAACCTATTGTACAGTAATGGAATAGCGCAGTCGCCGTGGATCATAGCCATTTCAAATGCTGGCATCCCCGTGCTACCGAGCATCTTGAACGTGGTCTTTGTCACGGCGGCTTCCTCCTCGGCAAATGCCAACTTATATACTGGTTCTCGATATTTGTACGCCTTGGCTCAGCAGGGTCAAGCTCCCCGCCTTTTGCTCAGATGCACTAAACAAGGAGTCCCAATTTACTGTAAGTGCCCCAGGCACTTGTCTCAGCTCCGATGACTTAGTGAAAACGCTCGCTCGTCTTTCTAAAGAGATCTTCTTTCCCTGGTCGCCTTTTTCACGCCTTGCCCATTAGGCGTTCATGTTACTGACTCTTCTGAGTTATTTAGGCGTCGGACTAACTGGTTCTTTTGGCCTCCTGACATACATGACCATCACTTCCGGTGGTGCCAATGTCTTCCACTGGTTCTCTAGCTTGGTTACAATCGCCTTCCTACTAACTTGGGCGTCTATTTGTTTCGCCTACACCCGATTCCGACAAGCGTTGATATACCACCAGATCGATCGTGCCACGCTGCCTTTCAAGTCACCAGGCCAACCGTACTTGGCTTGGGGTGGGCTGGCCTTTTTTGCTATAATCATGATTTTCAACGGGTTCCCAGTGTTTACTCGTGACAACTGGAACGTACGAAATTTTATTGCAGCCTATATTGGACTCCCGTACGGACATGTCTCCCTTGACCTTAGAAAGACTCTATGCAAAAGCTGACCTTTATGGACTCCAGAATATTTGCTACCCTCTACGGCGGCTGGAAGATCGCAAAGAAGACAAATGTCGTGCCCATCTCGGAGATAGACCTCATTACAGGTCGCGTGAATGATGAGGTTGACAGTGGGCCCGTGCGAAATTCCCATATGACAAGTAATTTTTTCTCCGAACCATGGACCAAAATATCCAGAGTTTACTAGTGTATATATGTACATTTGTTTATGTGTGTGTAATTCGTTTATCCCGACCCCTCGCTGAATTTGAAACCCTTAATTGAGTTGCAAGAGTGATAGCCATTGGTTATATATGAGAAAAGTTACAGCCACTAGGAGCATAATGATACTAGTGGTATATCGCTTGGTAATCCCGACGCACTAATGTATCAGGCTTAGTTCAATGCGTAAATACCGCTTCTGCAGAGAAACTTATTAGTACAACCCTTTTACCCATGCGAAAGATCCAGTTCTAAAAAAACGCTCACATACTGCTAGTGGGAGAAACTATGCAATAATCAGGTGGCTGTTCTTTCCATTTCCTGTAGTACCAGCTTGCCCTCATGCAGGTACTGTAGACAAGAACCAATCTATTTGGAAAAAGACGATGAATCTGCCCACAGCGACACTCGCCATGATCCAGCGTAATTAATTGCTGACAGCTCTACCTGGCACATCGTTGAAAGTTACTCAACAGGACCCGAGTTCATGTATGCTGGAGGCTTGGCACATCAACGGTGCGGTTGTCGGGGTCGATACTAAAGCATCACCGGGTGGTTCTACCCAGCAAGTAAGGTACGTTCACCAACTGATAAACCACTCACTGTGACCATTTAGCAACTGACGTGTAACACTATGGTAGCCGCTCTAATATTGAGAATTCCTAGGAGCCTCCACGACTTGAGCTTGAGATGGTGTTTGGAATAGTTGGATACCCAATTGACTCCAACGGGCGGCTGGCCGCCGCGCTCCCGCAATATAATATTTGCCATATCCCTGACCATTGATGGTATAGGGAGAGATCCGCATTGATCCATAGATCAAATCCATCGTAGGAGTGATTGCCTTTCCTCAGTTGTTAATCTACATGGGGTGACAAAAGTCTGGATACACGAACATATGCTCCTGCCTCCTACACCAAAATTCTTGATTTTTCAACCTCCCATGCTTCAAAAAATTTATATAGAATAGTATTTTCTTTTATTTTTAATTTAAATAAGAGCTAGTTATTATCATCATTGATATATATTTTATTTTTTTAGGACCAAGGTATCTCAAACTGTACGTACTCAATAGTAGCAGAACATATTTGATGTACATTTTTGTAGGGCGCCTATACAAACAAAAGCATAATTATGCTAAACTCTACTTTGAGGCCTTACTAAATCATGACTTTTAGTATACTTATGAGAAAATAATATATAAGGAAACTATTTCTTTTAAGGTAATACTTTTTGGAAAAATATTAGTAGATATGTTAAAATATAATTTTGTTGAGATACAAAAAGCAAAATCAGCTCTTAATGCTGTGCATTTGGCAGTGTATCCAGACTCTTGTCACCCAATGTATGACGATTTGCGCGCGTAACTTGGCGTTCTGTTGTGCCATGTCGACGCGCTGAAAAATTCTCTAGGGAATTCCGAATACGCATGTAGTTTCGCGAATACAATGGGAATTCTCCATTTTTTAGGCTTTATTGCAGACTGGGCCCGATCCTCTTGATTCTAGGAGTTTTCAGGGGTTTGATCGCAGATTTGGGGCATACTAGTGGGTAGTTTAAAGGGGGAAAGGGACCATCGGGACGCGATCGTGATTAGCTTCATGTTCTACACCGATTCTCATATAAACTGTGGGCGCCAAGAGAGATCAAGTGGGCCAAGAAATCTAGGCTGGAATGAAATCTCCACACCCATATTTCCTTTCCTGGATATCAGTATGCGAATTCCTCCTAATCAAGATATAGCTTGGTACTAATTAATACTTCAAGCGTCCACTCTTGTCAGAAGGACGCCTGGATTGGTGCGAACGACATAATGAATCAAGCTCAGGCGAAGGGGATAGCAGGGAGGATAGTATAAGGCAAGAGGCGGCACACGATTAATAGTTATTATTACCCACGAGGAAGAAAAGAGGATCTCACGGGGGAGTGATCGACAATTAAGTGATCCATAATGTAGCTCCACGCCCACCATCCCCGTCAGCCCAGCGCTGTGGATACAAGTACTTGGCGTCCAGCCCCTCGTAAGAGACGGCAACAATAAAAAGCACATTTATAACGCTGGACTACATCTGCATAAGTTTTCCAGAGGATAGAAGCTAAAATATCAAGGAAAATTTCTGCTAGATCCCCGGGGCATACTTCACGTCCGGCTACATGTTCCAACTGGCAGGGGCACAAGTATCTTGATCGTCCAGGAGACAGGGGGAAAGTACCACTTCTAGACCCAACTTTGACTGTACTCAGTAATCCAGACCCAGCTGATAAACAATAAAAGACCCATAGTTGATCGGGGGTTCGTGTGAGTCCCCACTTTAGTGCATTATCATATCGCATCCCTTCCTAAGATAGCTCAGCTATGGGTAAATTTTACGTAATGTCTTACTGTGACCAATGAAAATTGGCTTAAAATCAAATATGTACTGTGCATATAGGGCAGGAAAGATTTGCTTTCATTCAAACTATTAGGAACTGAAGCGAAGAAAAAATCCCACGAAGGGACGTGATCGGCGATGCAAAAACACGTGTGTATATAAGCTCTTGGAAATCAGACTTGGAAGATCACCATCAACAGATTAATGTTTCATGTTAGTCAGGTCACATACACAATTGCTCTCTCACCTGGTTCTCTGAAACCAAACACATAACAAACAAATAAAATTATGGTAAGTCGATTTATAATATACTAAAGCACATAGCAAAATCCTTACTGATCATATCCCAGTCTCGAAGATCGAAAGACTTCCCAGAGCGAACGGTTCCCATGGAAGTTCTCAACCTATCTATGCCCCGTACAGGATCTCTATGTCAGTCATATCTCCCACCAGCGGCGCTGCTCCTTCTGTTGTCCCTAGCGCCTTCTCCTCTTCCTTTATTTCCCTTGAGTAAACGTTTTTCCTGACTTCATGTCTACATTTAGCTATCAAGCATGCTTTTAGTGTCTTGGGTATCAACTGTTACCACGGTGTCAATTTAGCCGACAATAACACCGACAAGTGGTTTTTTCTAGAAGCGGCGCGAGCGAAGGTTCAACAGAAAAGCCTTAAATACAGTCATCGAGAATGGGACCAAGTCCTTGCTAATTTTGGCGGAGTGAGCGATAACCCTTGTATTGCATTCACTGACGAGCTTATTGCGGCTTATCCCGATGCCAAAGTCATCCTAGTCAAACGTGATGTCGAATCATGGGCTGAAAGCTTTTTGGAAATTCTGAAAGACTGGAGGGGTGACTGGAAATTCACATGTCTCTCGCGGTAAATATGAAATCCTGGAACTTGGTGACAAATCAGAGAAAACTAAAGATTCGTCAGGTACGACCGCTGGGTCTTTGGACCGCTAGATGAGCTCTTGACGCTATCACTTCAAATACTATTTGGAGGCTCGTCCACCGAGTACCTTGAAAAGACAGCAACATTGAAGTACAAGGAGCATTATCAGCATGTCAAAGCAATCACACCTCCCGAGCAACTGTTAGAGTATAGACTGGGAAGCGGCTGGGAACCCCTATGCACATTTTTGGGTAAGCCAGTGCCGAAGGAACCTTTTCCACGAGTGAACGATCGCCAGTCATTTCTGAAATCTACCCGGTGGATTCGGTGGTTATATGTGGCTCTATTGACAAGCACTGGTGCGCTGGCCGTTTCCACTCCAATTCTATTCGGCTGGTGGATGTATTAGACAGTCTCTGTTTTGGGATTTTACCGATGTAGTTCTTCTGATGGACTGCTGGCAACTATGGAAAGTTCCGAGAGGGCAATCTTCCATCTCTTTATCGGAAAAGCGAAAGCTGAGTCATCATCGAACCTATTGGTCGAGAGCAGTTGTTGAAATAAAACAATAGAGCTTTACTAGAATGCTAAAGTCTTGAGTCTTTGGTTTCAGAGAAACAATGTCATTTAAGATGTCCTGTGTAGCGTCTGCGGTACTGCTCTGTTTTTACCCAATAGGAAGCACGTTGGGTTCCATGAAATTGAGAGAGATAGTAGTGACACCAAAAATTAGCCATTGAGGTAGTAAGGAAATGCCGCATGCAAAACTCTGTTCATGTGATTGTTAAAGCCTCGTAAGTTCCGATTTATATAGTCCAAATCTGTACACTAAATCTATTGGGCGCTACACGGGATGGGGGAAACTTTAAGTGGAAATACTACTATATAGGACTCTGAGAAAATTGTAGTTATACTAGTGGAATAAAATTTTGAGCATTGAAGTCTGAAACATACTATTTAAAACCAAGCTTGAAACTTAAGAGTTTCGGATATCAACTTCCAAGGTTGGACATCTGGATGGAATAACAGACTACTAATAGCCTTAGCACAAAGCGTTCGACATACCATAGTACTAGTACTAGCACTAGTACTGAGTACGTAATTGTTAGAAAATCCTCAAAGATAATCATAATGACTCCGGGGGTACCCAGTTATCGTTTTTTAACTTGAAGCTTCGTCATCATCTGGGCTTTGTATTGCTGTCATTGACTGAAACCTTCGGCTAACCCGTGCTCCATCCAAGGCAATCCAACAAATCAATCCATCTATATGGGGAACGTCGGAAATCAAGTTGCTCTCTGACCTGCTTCACAAATTCTTTATATTCAGGCTCCGCTTTTTGGTTGAAATCGGAGCGGCTTGGAAGCACCTCAATAATCCTCCATCTCACTTCCGGAACTTGTTCCATATAGAGAAGGGCATTGTCAAATTGATATTGAGGGCTGCCTGAACAAAAACAGGTTAGTGGACCAATCGTCTTGAGTTGCTGGAACTTGATGACGAGCTGGTAGAAATCGGCAACAACCTCCCTACGGATCGAAGATTGGATATGGAGAAGTTCAAGGTAGCTGGTGTCCACCAATTCATTATCTTGCGAATTCACAAGAGGATCAATCCCTTGGTTGTCGCTATAAAAGTTTCCCACACTTCCCTCAAAAGGGGTGTCTATAAAAATGGCACCGGCGATGTTCGCCGCGATTCTGAGATAGCGGGGATCGGCACTCAGATCTTAAAACATAAGCATTGCCTTCTGGATGATGATTCCACCTAGATCATGACCAACCAAAACAATTGGGAAACTCTTATTTTTCTGGCGCAATACATTATCGGCCAAGCTACTCAATGTCTTGATGAAACTGCCAGCCAATTCATGCATGGTATTTGGAACAGTCCAATCCCACCCACAAGTATAGATATCTGCATTGAAATCGTTTGGCAGAAGCTTCGAAACCCATAAGGCCGGTTCGTTGTCATCTTCGCTGGGAACTTCTTTAGGAGGGCTCGGAGCTTCCCAGGTAGTCTTGCTATCACCGGTGATGCCATGGAGAAAGACCAAGATCTGAGCTGGTTTTTCCTCGACTTGATGAACCGCTTCGAGGGTCATAAGCTCTGAGTTTTGTTAGTCACAAGTTTCTTGCTAGAGGGGGAGGGGCTTACTTACTCTCGTCAAACTGATCAAAATCCATTTTTTCAGGCCGATGCTGCTATCGTCTGAAATGACTTGTTGGTGTGTGTTGGGCATAGAAGAGGAACCATGGAGGAATTTATAGACTTTTATGCCATATAATACAACTCGATTTCTTTGGTAGGAATTGACTTCTGCTGAAGCGTCATAAACTTGGAGGAGAAAGAACCGAGGCCCCTTTCATAAACAAAAGGGATGTTGCGCGATTCCCGATGCAGAAAGCCCTATGTTCAAGTTCATTTTCTTTTATACCGAAGCCTTTTGACGTGCAGCAGATAGTCTTTGTAAGGTTTCTATATTGAGATATGGTCAGCTCCAGTGCGGCTTTGGACGTGCCGTCTAACGTTAGGTCAAGGGCTTCTGGGCTTTTGATGATCAGCCACGAAAATGATCTACCATGGCTCATGCCAATCGAAACCACTCTATGAAAAAAAGGACAAAGAATTCTAACCATGGTATGCAGATATCGCAGGGTGCTTCTCAATGGTGCCAAGAACCTGGGGCCATCCCACATTATCGTACATACTTTGCCGACATGAATTTCTTTGTGAGTTTTGGAGCATCTACGCTGATGTAACCAGTCAGTTACCTCAGTAGAAAATTAGCTCTGCAGGTCTATTACGCAACTCATAAAGCTACTAGTGAGTACCATTTAGGGTCTCAGCTGGAAAACAACTCTGGTAGTACTCAGAAGGTGTTGTCCAAGAATAGTTGAAGGATGGCCACGAAGTGATTTCTTTCTGTCATACAGCTCGAGGGAGCGGCAAAAGGGAATAACGCTCAAAAGCAAGATGGTAATATCCAGATTATATAGCAATTACTATGTAGAGCTGGCCCGTCGCTTGGTCAGAGCATCAATGACACGCGAGTAGAACTTCGTTACAGCTTGTCGCTCAAAAGTGATGTGATCCATCAAAAAGTCAGGCAAAATGTCCACTAAATCGCGGTCACGGTTGGCGTCTAGAAGCGGCATATACTGGTAGGTTGCTTTCTCCCATGCCCCGCTTGTTGTTTTGGGGATGACCAACTTGAAATGAAGCGCTGTAGAATAGTCAGTCAGCAAATGTTGGATGCCTCGAAAGGTGACAGGGGTACTTACTTCCGTTGACTCCAGTCTGAATGCAATCGTACAGGTGATCCTCATCTCTTGATTTGACATCGCGGATGATGAGGCCTGTCAGGTCACTGTACAAGTCTTCCCTCAGCTGGGCCAGTTGGGCGGACTGGACTGCTTCGGCATTTGCAGCTGCAGCTGCGCGGTTTGCGGCACCTCCCTTCATGGCGCTTCCAGGGACCTTGACCGCGGATTCCAGACCGGCAGCTGTGTTCCGGGCAGCAGCAAGCTTTGTTTGCAAGGCCTTGATCTCGGATTGCGCCGAGGACAGCTGAGCTTCGGCCCCCTCAGCTTGGGTCTTAAACCGAGCCACTTCGGCGTCACGCTCCTTCAGTTGTTTTTGGAGACCGCGACTCTGTTGTCCCAATGCTTTCTGGGCCTCCAATTCGGTTTTGAGGGAAGAAACGAGTTTGTCGGAAGCTGAAGCTGGCGTTAGCATAACCGACCCAGACATACGCGTAAAATAGCAAGGAACATACCCATCGTGATGCTTTCACACTGCTTCCGCAGCTTGTCTATATTTGTTTTCGCCTCTTCAACACCGATCTCTCGAAGATCACGATATTTAGATTCCAGCGCATCATTTTTCCTTGTTAGATCCCCAATGCGACGTCTCAGCTCCGGATCTGCCTGTTCAGTAGCAACGCCAGACTTGCGTTTTCGCGGAGAGGCGTCCTGACTGTTGCGCGCTGCGGCCGCACGGGCCTTTGCATTCTTGGTGATAGTCGACTGTGTATAGTTCGCAGATGGCTCGGGCATGATCGACTCCTCCACTTCGTGTCCCGTGGCATGAGCGTCATTCATTTGCGTGTCGGGGATTTCCACCTCCTTCTGTGATGATTGCGCACGTGTGGGTGTATATTCGAAATCGCCATCTGTTACCGATGGCCTGGCGACACTGGCCGTACGGCCTCGACCTCGACCTCGACCACGGGTCGCAGTAGATCTCGCCGTCCTTGTCGTTCGCGTCGCCTTAGGGTTTTCTTGCTCCAGTATTTCCTCCTGAGGCTCAACCGGTTGTTTTGCTACCGATGCGCGCGAAGGTTCCGTGGTGTCGGAAGTGCCACGAGGCCTTCCTCGCCGAGTAGCCTTCGCGGGCGCTTCTTCCTCTGGCGCCTGTGATGACCCTTGCCTCTTCGATCTGGCAGCAGTTTTCGCTTCGGCAGCAATCTCGTTCGACGTGCGTGGCCGGCCTCTTCGCTTCTTGGCTGGAGGTTCGTCGTGCGCTTCTGGTTCATGTTCCTGTTCTTGAGGTCTAGTTTCGCGTTCAGTAAATCCCATCAGATCGTCATCGTCGGATCCGACAAAGCCAGATAGTTTGGCCTGGGCCTTTCGCTTGGGCATAACGCAATTGGGCGGAGAGTCAATTTGTGGAGGGCGTGGAGAAGTTCAACTCTCTCGGGGAAGACGCGCCGCGCCAGTCCAAACAAGCGGGGAACATGTGACATTCCTCGAGCCACAGCGCCACATCAGAGCCGATCCGTCGGACATCACTCTTGCACTTGACTCGGACTTGGCCTTGGGCATTTGCGCATCTTCTCAGCTTGAGCCCTTTTCTTCTGCTTTCGCTTTTTTCAAGCTCGATCTTTATCTCGATACAATCCCCGATCGATTCGCCATCCCGTCCTTCGTTACTCTCCCCTAATCCTAATCCCCAACACCACTGTCGTCATGGCTTCAACGGGCCGACGATGGCAGCAGTTCCTGCAGGAGATGTTCATGGTTGCTGGAACAGTGAGTAACTCGCAAAGGATCTATCTAAACATGGGTTGACTCCATCCTAACCCGTCATATAGTCCGCCTCCGCATACTTCCTCATCAGATACCTCCTGTCACGTATCGATTTCGACCCCGAGAGTCAGAAAAAGGAGGAACAAAAGCGAAAATCCACAGCCATTCTGCGAAGATTAGATGCGGGAGATGAATCAGATGATGAATCACCGAGAGGAGGAGATTCGAAGCGTGGGAAACCGAAACGAGCGGAGCTCACCCTCAACCAATACGAACAAGCCGTTGCGCTGGATGTTGTCGCACCGGAGGATATCTCGGTCACATTTGAAGATATTGGCGGTCTGGACCATATCATCAAAGAGCTGAAACAATCCGTCATCTATCCGTTGACTATGCCACACCTTTACGCCTCCACATCATCTCTCCTGACCGCTCCCTCCGGTGTCCTCCTCTATGGCCCACCTGGATGTGGAAAGACCATGATGGCAAAAGCACTCGCCCACGAGAGCGGTGCCTGTTTCATTAATTTGCGCATCTCCACCTTGACTGAGAAATGGTACGGTGACTCGAACAAGCTTGTCAATGCGGTATTCTCTCTTGCGCGCAAGCTTCAACCCTCAATTGTGTTTATTGACGAGATTGACGCCATCCTTGGCACCCGACGAAGTGGCGAGCACGAAGCGAGCGGAATGGTGAAGGCGGAATTCATGACACATTGGGATGGTCTTACCTCTGCCAACTCGAGGGGTGAGCCACAGCGCATTGTTGTTCTGGGTGCCACCAACCGAATCAATGATATCGACGAGGCTATCCTCCGACGTATGCCTAAGAAGTTCCCCGTCGGTCTTCCTTCGGACGTCCAGCGCCTTCGCATTCTCAGCTTGGTTCTTAAGGATACCAAAGTTGACCGGGAGGATATCGATGTGGACTGGCTGGTCAAGAAGATGGCCGGTCTATCCGGTAGTGACATTAAGGAGCAATGCCGCAGCGCAGCCATTGGCCCTCTCAACGAGCAAATCGAAAAGATGGAGAAAGCCGGTCGGCCATTGACCACTTTGGACCCTAGTCAAGTTCGAGGCCTTAGTATGGATGATTTTCCCTATGGCCGGCGTCCTAAGAAGGCGGCGAGTCAAGACAAGTTTAGCGCGGCGAATGAGGAAGAGGGCTGGCAGACTGAGTCTGAGGCCGAGGGTGCTTCCGAAGCCGAAGCCCGTTATTCTGTGATGGCCGAGCCTCCAGAGTAATAGCGATATACGACTCTATTTCTATTCTAATTTAGATGGGCTATGCTTTTTGTTTTGTTTTCTTCTAACGCCAGGCAGTACGGAGGAACGGGCGTTATTTCACGGACAATGCCGGGTCTTGAATCTTCTCCATTCCAGTCGGATCGCTTGTTTTTTTTTCTTCTATCTCATCTCATATTATTTGGCTGCAGGGTTTGCTGCCCTGGCCGGGCCGGGTTGTCCATAGAGCTGATTTGATGCGTTTGTATCTTGTACAATGATTAAGATTTGGGCTTCAATACAATATCTACTTTATCTCCAGGGCTATACAGGGACAGCTTCCTGGTAACCTCACAGCATTTGCACTTGCTTCGTAACCATCTAGGGGGGGGGTTAGTAGACCGATCATATTGAAATACTGATAGTATTAGCACCTGCTCATGAACAACCTTATCACTACATAAATTCCCCGAACTTCCAACTATAAACCACGCGAGTTCTGCAGGGCAATGCAGGTAAAGGTATCTAGTACTTATTGCCAGGTGGCCATTACATAGTAATGTAAAGTACCCACTACTTTTGGCCGAGCGGCGAAGTCACCTGCCGATCCGGCCAAACCTCCCTTCCTGTTCTTGTTCCTCTTTTGGAGACTTCGGCTTGCTCGCATTTCGCTTTCGCTCCTTGAAAATAGCTCCCCACTGTCGATTGTTAGCTCCGCGCTCGCTGGCAGGGCTTCTGTGGGTCGTCTTCATCAGCTCCTATCTTCTCCCTATCGCCATTTAGCATCATCATCCCCCCCCCACCACTAACCGCCAACCATCCACTACCAACCACCTCTCCATTCCCTGGAGCTCTCAATCCGTCTTATAGAAACCCAAACAACGTGTCCGGTCGCAGCATCGGATTATTTTCTCCCAGGGCGGATACATCGAATGCGAAACACTGAGTGGATGACGAATGGATCTCTCCTAGGAGACTCCTGATGGCAACCAGTGCCTTGGCAATACACTCACCTCTTCCCAAGGGAATTCTCGACCCTGTGTCCTTAAATAAACCGATCTTCGGACTCGCTGTCGGGAATGAGTTCCCACAATAGCTTCACCAATGCTTCCTTGAGCTCCTCCAACCCAGTCGGTACAGCCGCCACGTCTACCTCCGCGGTCCGGTCGCGGCCGCGCCGCCTGGTCTCCTTCATGGACGATGAAGATGACACCACCGTCACTAAGGCCTCCAACTACGCCTACAATGACACGCAACCTTCCACGACGGGACTCTCCACCACCCTTTCAACAATGGATATTGGAACGACGCGCTCTCGTGGCGCCACCCCTTCGCCGCTGTCGTCCCGCGGAGCTTCGCCGCTGCCAATGAAACACCCATCCCGCATCACCGAACGTGGCCTCCGTGGTCGCCATGAGATAACATCGCTTGGTTGGAATGGATCTTCGAAGGCTTCGTCGTCTCAAGGAGCGCCGGATTTTCTAGACTCCCCATGGTCTTCATTACAGAACTTGGCATCCTCGGTACTAGGGAGTGACATTGGACGGAACTCAGCGAATAGTGCGACGAAGACACACACCCGGAGAAAACCGTCAAAGTCTGACGTATATACTCGAAGCATCCCGAGGTCTTTGCCTTCAGCGTGGGGCCCCTCCGCACCCACAACCCCAGAAATTGGAATCGGAACCAAGGAGGAACGGCAGGCGCTAGTACAAGCGAAGAAACGAGAGGCGCTTCTACTAGCAGAATGCGACCCGGTCATGAATAGCAACTCCCGTCACAAACGGCGGGACTCCGGTGACTATTTCGATCAACAGCCAATTGAGCCTGATCAGGAGGAGGAGGCGCTTGCCTACATTCATCCCGTGGCGGCAACAGACAGTATCACAGGTGTCACGATTAAATACGGCTGCCAGGCCGCTATCTTCCGGAAAGCAAACGGCTTCTGGCCCAACGATAATATTCAAAGTCGCAAGACGGTTCTTCTCCCAGTGGATGCATGCACCGTCAAGGGAAGACCAATTCAACCTCCCAACAATGTTGATCTACTCAGCAATGATACCGAGTACCCATCTGATGGCTCCATTGGCCCCGCGACTGCGAATCAACCATCCACAGATGACAATCCGCCCGATTCTTCCGATACCGATCGGAATCAGATTTGGAAACACGAGTCCTGGGTACAAATAGACGGATTTCCAGCGCCGATCGAGATCGGTCGCGTCTCTCGAAGCTCATTGGGTTTCTTCCCACGGACCCGTCGAAAATCCGTTTCATATACAGATTCCGAACCACCTTCGACTTATTCGCGAGATTTGACGCGAACTCCATCGCCAGCTGCGTCGCCGCAACTTGGTCCTTCGCAGGGTATACTACCTAAGATTAGAAAGACCAAAGACGAGCCCCGGCCTAGAGGAGGACCTCCTGTTCGGTCACACCGTCGCCAGCGCAGCAGCATACACCTCTCAGGAACCGGAGTCGGCTCTCTCGACCGCACCTCAACCGCACCTGGGCCCGCTATGGATGGTCTCAGCAAGTTCTTCTCCCAGCATATGCCTTATCTCGCACCACCAGCCCTTCCACAAAATCAGCGGCGGTCGTCTTTTGGCTCCGAATCGACCGTCACATCTAATGCATCGGGCCTTGAGAATATTGGTGGTGCCCTCGAAGGCTGGGTTCGGAAAGTCGCGGCGCGCACCAAGGCCGGCATCACCGAATTACAGCAAACATCTCCAAACCAGCATACAGCCGACCGAGGTCGCAGCGGAGGATTATGGGGTGTGGGTGATTTGATCGAAATGGACGATGCCTCTGAAGGCCGGCGGTCTCCCAGCCTCCTGGGTACGCGACGCCTCGACCAGACCACCAGCTCCTCTTCCTCATCATTCCGACCAGCTGCCACATCCGCATCCGCGACGAGCAGGTCTCGCGCGACAGGTCTGGGCTCCGGCTCCGGCTCGACTGGGTATGGCGAGCGCGTAAAGGATGATTAATGTGTGATTGTTTGACCACGGAAACCTGTGAAAGCGTACATAATAGAGTCTCTTGGCGATTATTGCGTAAATTCCTCTCAGGCGAATTTACAAATTCTGCATTTTCCTTTCTTGTCTCTCTCCCTTTTCCCTTTTTCTGTACGTTTTCAAATCTTCTTCTTTCTTCCTTTTCTTCTATCATGAGCGGCTTGGTGTTCTTTTCTTTCTCATTCCCCACACGAATGTTTTCTTTCTTTGCTGAGCCTCCAGGCCAAGTCTACTGGATAATCAAATGTACGACAGGATAGGAATGGGCAAGGAGTTGTGCATTCCTCCGCATTTCGCCATTGGCATTTGACATCTTAGTTTTTCAATTAGATATCAATGGAGCTTATATTGACGGTTCATTTCATCTTGAACCGACAGAATCACCTCAGAACCTTTTATCTTACCTACTAAGGCACTGCCCCTTATTGAACGGATGATTATATTGCTGCCTTGTACCAGCAGAATTATAGTCAGTTGCAGATCCTAAAATTTCAATCTACCAGGCAAAATCCTGGTCAACGACGCGAAGTTCGAGTACGTATGTATGTGGCTTAGCAGTGATCAACTGCCGAGTGCATAACGCTAAACTCATGAAGGGGAGTATATGGGATAACTAAAAAAGCTATGCTGAAGCAACTACTTCGGCTCTCTTCTTTTTTTTTTGTAAAATTCGTGAACATAGCACGTCGTTATTACATGATGCTATATAGATTTTTCCCTGGGAACACCTTCCGGGTATTTGAATCAATTTTGCTTTCCCTTGGGAATCCGACCTTTTCCCACCAAATACGCTGGTCTGGCAAATTTTGGCAATTAACTATAACAAGTCCCTCTGTATCTCTTCTCATTCGAACGAAACAGCTCTGAGAATGTGTAAATCGAAGAAACCGTATGGAGATACCTGAGTGCAGCTGATTAGATATTAGAAATTTTTCCCTTTGGAACTGGCAACATACGCAGCAAAGACAAATACGAAAGTTGTATAACCAGCAGCATCAATCTTTGTCAACAATGGCAGCTGCGAGAGAAGTGAAATTGCCGACAAGAGGTCAAAGAGTGACCTCATAAATAAAGCAATGAGCTTGGCGCCTTTGAAGGTCCCATATAATAGCATGGCGAATTCGGCCAAAGACCAGCCACATGGGATGAGAAACTAAGACCATATCAGTTGTGCTAACACCTCTTTAGACATTATGGTAAGCTTACGTATATTTTCGAAACATCGAAATTCAAATAAAACAGTGAATAAATGCCCAAAGCCTCGCTTAAAAGACAAATCTGTCTCAGCGTTCGGCAATGTTGCAGATTCCCGGAAACATGGCTCTTCGCAGGTACTATTGTGACGTTCGTCATGGTTGAGATGATTATAAGAAATGAGAAATAACTGATTCAGCGAATATTCATCTGCTTAAATACCTATTTAAGTGTGAAAACGACTTATGAAAAGTTCACAGGCAGCAAGAATTCGGTGATACCTCATAGCCTCGTTGCCAAGCACAGACCCCCGAACTCCTGTGAACAAGCGGAAGGTACGTCACCCACTAGAAGTAGTATCAAAACTAATAACCTCACTACGCGGTTATGATATTTGGTCTCCTTGTTCTGATTGCATCGCGAGCATCAGGCTGTTTGTTATTCACAGCGTCCGCAATTACCTAGACGGACATGCAATGCGATCGAGTTCTTGGCGAAGGAATAAATCTCCACCTGGGGGCCAGATGCTATGGTCCGGCATTAGTATACGGACTTGAAAACTTCACAGCCTACTTTTTTCAAGTGAAGCTCGGGCCAAGGGTCGGGTTGATCGTGCTATATTGGGCAATGCAAGTATCGGTGCAGCCAAGAGGATTCCAGCCGTTAGCATTGGGGCCACTTTGAAGGAGAAACCCATAGTTATTCGACTGCAGGTTTTGCAGCAAAGAGGGATATATGAAAGAGGTTATGGAACATGATTTTATACATTTGATTGACCCGCATAAAGAAGCTGGTTGTCCCCGGGCCTTTTAGCCCGAAATGACTGATACAAAGTGTGTAAACGCATTGATTATTTGATAGTAGAATCTTACCTCGCGGAATAAAAAGATTTCATCTCTTCACGGGAAAATTGTCTCAAAAGAAAATGCTTCCCCGCAGATTCAAGCTTCGGATTGTATTCAGGTTGGGGATTTAGCGCCGGGTAAGAAACCCCATAGGTGGGAAATTTATCATGGGGAAATTCCGGGGTAAACATGGAACAATCTAACTCCCAAGCCCAAGTGGCTATACATTGTGCCGGTAAGACTCTAAATTCATTATTTCAATTGAATAAATTGAGAAATCTGCTGCTTTCATATCCCAGCATCCAGAAATAAACCGAGATAATACTCGATAGTAACGATGCTAAGCTTGTCTCTTGGGCTACTCCTAGCCTCTGGGTCGCTTTCGAGCGGTCTCTTGACCAGAGGAAGAGACACAGAACAAGTTCCGACCGCAACGATCTCAAACAAAGGCAATGGAGGTTCTAAAACTGTTTTTGTCGGCCGTACGCTTTCTGAATTCGACCAAGATGTCTTCCTGGGTATCAAATATGCCGATGAACCCACTCGCTTCACGCCATCGGAACTTAAGACTAAATATGCGTCCAACGACAGCAATTCAGGACCATTGAGCTTAAATAGGCCCGGGCTTACTTCAAGCTCAGGATCTGTCTTTTACAATGCTACGCAATATGGATACGACTGCCCTGCTTACGGGTCCGACACTACTAAACTGGTGAACATGGGTCTTGCCAAGTTGAATGAAGATTGTCTGAACCTGAACATCATTCGACCTAAGACTGGGAGTCAGGAGCTGCTACCTGTTATGTTGTGGATCTTTGGTGGTGGGTGGCAGCAGGGAGCAACCGCAGACCCTCGGTATGTTGACCCTGTCCACCAAAGTTATTACTGCAGATTCTTACGTCTGGCTATAATTTAAGGTACAACATGAGCTACATCACCCAGCAAGGAGCCTTGAATGGGAATCCTGTTATTGGAGTCTCTATCAATTATCGACTGGCAGCTTTTGGATTTTTGGATTCCGAAGAAGTGAGGGTAAGTTACCCTCGAACCTTGAACCCGGGACAGCCTTGTAAATTGACACCACGCAGGCAGAAGGAAATACAAATCTAGCTCTCCGTGATCAGAAAACTGCCATGCGCTGGGTAAAGCAAAATATCCAAGCTTTTGGTGGAGACCCCGAGAAGATAACCATATGGGGTGAATCTGCGTGAGTTGAAGTTGCTGCGCATTCTTGGATGAAATTCTGACGAGGCTGGTTCCAGGGGTGCTTACAGCGTCGGAGCTCATTTGGTGACAAACGATGGAAATAATGAAGGGCTTTTCAGAGCTGGTATGAAAGGAATAATCGAAAATTGACATAGCTGACCAGATTTGCAGCAATCATGGAGTCCGGTAATGCGGTTGGACCACCGTATAATGGCACTGAGTGGCATCAGCCAATGTATGACCGAATTGTTGATAGAGCCGGGTATGTTCATAGACTTCGAGTCAACTGAATACATAAAGCTGATTTATTACTAGATGCACAAATTCGTCGAACACACTCCAGTGCCTGCGCGATCTGCCGTACGAGACATTCTACAGTTCTGCTTACGAGGGACTTGAGTGGTTTGCCACGATTGATGGGAAATTTATCACCCAGTTTCCCCAGATAAGCTACAAAGAGAATAAAGTCGCGAAGGTTCCCATCCTTCTTGGCACAAATACAGATGAAGGTACAAGCTTTGGTACTACGGGTACTGACACTGCTGAGCAGTGCATTGAGCAGCTAATATGTCCGTTCTTCGTCTCAATCACATTTTTCCTCAATTAAAGCGATGCTAATATCAACTTATGATAGCTTCCAAGCGGTGGGTAATTACTCGTGAACAAGCAGTCAGTATCCTACCACATTATCCAAATATTCCAGCTCTCGGTTGTCCCTACGGCTGGGGTAATGTCACCTGGCCAGGGCTGGGACTCCAATATAAGCGATATGAGTCTATAGCCGGAGATATTTCAATGGTAGCACCGCGTCGCATGCTTGCACATCTCATGTCCAACTCGATCGACAATGTCTATTCTTACCGCTGGGATGTCGCGGCGCTGAATACATCCACCACGATTGGAGTGCAACACTTCGCCGAGGTGAGCCCCATTTTGAAGATCGAACCTTGATATTTTAGATCAATGCTAATATCTAAACTTAGATTCCTTTTGTATTTGCCAATCCGGTACAGACCATGACACCACTCGGAACTGACCCTGCCCGCCTGGAGCTTGGGAAAATGGCAGCTCGAATGTGGACATCTTTTGTCACACACCTGAATCCAAACGGGCATGGATGTAGGTTGAAAGCGAATTTTATTCAATAAATGACTACCTTATTTATCAAAATTAGATACTGACATATTACAGTGAACAAAATCCCTCAATGGCCTCGCTATTCTTCCAAAGCGACAAACTTTGTGTTCCGTCTCCCACGAAATGAGAGCTATATTGAAGCCGATTCCTATCGTGCGTCTGGAATTTCTGTTATAAACAGTATCGCTCGGTAGAGGGTTTCTTAGCTACTACCAATTCTATGATTGCATTTTGGCTTATTGTCTTAAATACCAAACTACGGAACAAAGATCTATCTCAGAAATTGGGGGAAATGATCCATTCATTATATTTGATTATATCCGCTGCCTCTGGGGTGAAAATTCGTAGAAGGAGCTCAAGTTCAATTCATAAAAGGCTTACGCTTCTCACATTGCGAGCAGTGGCAGCCATTGACAGGCCAGTTGAGACGCAGCCAAAAGGAGTCCAAATCGCATACAACGGACGTGAGTCTATCAGCGTTCTCTGCGTGTTGTGGTTGTCTCTCGAATCTTCTTTCCATGGCTTTTTCATCATTTTCTTCCGCATATTGATCACAACCACTTTGACTCGGTGTCAGTCTTCCCACAGCCAGAGCATACATTTCCATGAGTCTTGCAGCGCTAGGAGAGATGTCCTCGCCAATCTTGAACATTAAGCTCTGTGTCTTCATTTCTGTTATAATGCGGTCGCATCGAACCAGGAAGCAACTGGTGTGTTCTCTTGATGTCGCAATATTTCTCAAGTCAATAAGCTCATCTGCGCGGTTAGCTAGGAATTTGGAAATGCATTTATACGTTACAGGGTGTCTACTCGCGCGGTCGCCTGTGGCCCGAAGGGTTTCTGCGAGATTGTCGCGATGGGCGGAGAAGCTCAGCTGAGAAGAGCTCGCCATGTTTAAATTAAATCGAAGGGTGATTCTGTTGCTATATAGTATTAGCTTTTTTTAGGGGGGTGGCGTTGAGAATTGAATAATAGTAGTGGTGTGAGCGAAATGCATAGTACTTTAGCCTTGTGGTGGGATTTGCCTAGCTTTTATACCCACTGGCTCCATCTATCTGCCACCCAAACTCTATAAATTCGATTTCTATGTTAGAGCTCAATGAAACCATGTATAACTTCAAACAATGACTTACGGAATTACCAGTTTACATAGAGGCTTCTTTGTTCCGCTTTTTTCCTGGAGGCAAAAGGGAAAAAAAACATCTCAATTAGAAGCTACTCAATGCCGCACTAAATGAACAAGTGCCAAGGTGTTTTCTTGCATCGCTAACAATCATGGCACGAATAATAATTGAGATGAATACTGCGGGACACTGGCCAATAGGATTGGTACGGAGAACAGGCCCCCCACGAATTTACGAAACGCCCGTTCCAAAAAGGATGCCAAGAACTATTCGTATTCGGCAGATCTACAGAGTACGAAAATTCCATATGAGGAAGGTCTCGTATAATATCTCCTTCTGGTATGTGGAGAACTGAAATATAAAAGGTGGTGGCAGACTCATCGCAAATTCGGGGGAATTGCATTACGGATTAAAATACCTATTCTTTCAAGTTGTCAACCGTCATCTTTTTTTTGATCTCTCCGTAATCCACCGAGGCATGTTCGTCCAATCCACTCTTACAGCTCTCAGCCTCCTCTCCCCAGCAGTGGGTCTGCAGAGCGAATTTCGCCCTCGGTGTGCTTATGGTGACGATTGCTGGCCAAGTGATAGCACTTGGAAGTTGTTTAACGATACTGTCGGTGGAAGATTGATTCGATCTGTGCCGTCTGCTGCCGTCTGCCATGCCGAAAGGTACAATGCAAATCAATGTGCTATTGCAAAGAGTAGCTGGTTGGACAGCTTCTGGAAAACAAATCAGACTGGAGGCTATGCCGCAATGCTATGGGAAATGGGCGAAAGTGGGAAGTGTTTCGTTGACACGCCCGTCGGAGCTCCCTGTGATCAAGGAATTGGTACGAAGTCTTACAAGAGGAGTTGAGGAGAATACTACTAAACTACTGACTTTATCGATAGTACCATATTATTCAGTCAGTGTCCGAAATTTAGAGGACGTCCAGGCCTCAGTAAAATTTGCAAACGAGAAGAATTTGTATTTAGTGACAAAGAATACGGGGCATGATCAGTAAGTACTAGTATGTCCCAAGGGTCCCGATCTAACCGGAGACAGTCTTGGCCGCTCGAGTGGGAAAGGAGCGTTTTCAATCTGGACACACAATCTGAAGGGTATCGAATGGCACGACTCATTTGTCCCTCAAGGGGCACCTGTCGATGCCAGTGGAATGCCGGCCGTGACACTGCAGGCTGGAGAGCAATGGTTCGGTGCGTGTCTACTTAATTTATACTCTGTTTTCAAACAAATTTTCAGCTAACATCATTGAACACAGATGTTTACCAGGCTGCAGCTAAAAAGGAGGTTTTGGTTGTGGGAGGATCTGCTCGCACGGTGGGCGCAGCAGGAGGATATCTACTTGGAGGAGGACATTCACCATTCGCACATGACTATGGCCTTGCCGCAGACAGTGAGTGATTAACACCAGTGGACATTTCAAATCTCATGTCTAACGTAAATGCAGATCTTCTGGAAATGGGCATCGTTTCGGCGGATGGAGCACACCGCGTGATCAACCCCTATTCAGACCCGGAATATTTCTGGGCCGTTCGAGGGGGTGGTGGCAGTGCCTGGGGTGTATGTGAAGTGAGCTCGATTCCAGTCCAATTCTCTGACTGACAAATGATGGTCCTCAGGTCGTGACATCTGTCACCTACAAAACCCATCCGGTCCCCCAAACACTGCTGATAGGCTTTGTGCAGCTAAATGCATCCGACAATTCCAGCTTGACAGACTTACTTGCAGGTTCTATGAAGCTTCTCCCCAAGGTGACAGATGCTGGGTATACCGGATATGGAAACATGGATCAGAGGTTTGAGGCGATATTCCTCAAACCAAATGGGACCGTAGGATCTTTTAATCAAACCTTTGCCGAGTTTTTCAACCTGTCCAATGCCCCTGGCATACAAGGTGCAGTTGGGGCCTATCCGTCAACATGGAATGAATATTTGAAAACATTCCTTCAGGATCCTAACATTGGCACCAATGTCCAAGATACCTCACGACTATTGACCGCAAGCATTATCGATGAAAAAGCAGAGGATTTAGCCAAGCTCATTGTCGATAACGGTGGGAAAGGAGGTTTCAATTTTAGTAAGTTCTCAGGACATTCATTATCAGAGCTTGCATGGTGCTCACCTCACCGCAGTTGGCAAAGTCAATAATGACGAACGTGACAACACGGCAGTCAACAACATCTGGAAGCACAGTCACGCCTTAATGAGTATATCTATTGACTGGGCTGATAATGCGACGAAGTCGGAGAAGCACGAGAAGCGGCTACAAGCCGTAATGATGAGCAAGAATTTTACAAAAATTGTGGGCGCTAAAGGAGGAACTTACATCAATGAAGCCAATCCGTAAGTGTCTCTCACTTTTCATTGAATTAAAGCTTATCAGCAAACTTTTAGGTACGAACCCGACTGGCAGACAGTATTCTGGGGAGACAAATATGAGAGATTGGTTGAGATCAAGCGACGGATAGATCCGACGAATCTGTTTGTGTGTAATCGGTGTGTCGGGGGTGGCCTGGTATTACAGCCCTAGATGTGATTGATTTTGTATCGCGATAGATGATATTATCAATTCATGCATATGGTGGCGCCGCAAAATCTTCCAGTCTTCTTGTTAACTCTCCTAATCTGCCATGAGAAAGCGGTAAACAATGGTGAGCAAGAAGGGGCTGGAAACTTTTCCAGCACCACTGTACAAATAATCTATTGTTTGGGACTCTCTTCAAGAAAAATGGTGGAAAGGTCGTGTTCAACCCAATACATCTCAGGCCGAACACCCGCCAGCTTCCATATGCCACCAATCTTTTTGTACCAATGCTTTGCATTTCCATGACCATGGCCACGCCCGGATACCGTGGTCAATTCAGCATCCAAATAGCGCTGGTGAGCAGCACGCACCTGGTGAATAGTAGAGATCTCGGTCTCAGATACCCACTCGTAACTGGCGGCACCTATAAGGTGTTGAGTGCGAACAAGGGGGTCTCCCACAAAACCAAGAGAGCTCATCATGGAAATGAAGTCATCAGCGCTCATTTCTGGAAAGCAACTTTGGCCAACGATGCTATAATCCACCTGTGAAGGAATTATGAGTCGGAATTCCGGCCTTTTAACCTGTGAATGATGAACGATACCAAGAGGCTTGGCGCTAGAATCTTGCGAAGTCTATCCCAGTCCTATCGAGAACCAGTCAGAACCCCCAAGAGTACTAGTGACTATATATCTAACCTTTTTGTCAATACTATCCGCCCATTCGAACACTATTTGGTTGATGGCGAGATAATCTAAACGCGCAGGGATTACACGTCAGCTCAATAGTCAAAAATGAGATAGGCTGTGGATTTTGTACCTTGGAACTGTATGCTTTCCATTCTTGCTTCAAGTTAAACAATGAATAAATATAAAGAGCTTGAAAGTTATATCTTGCTATGCTATTTCTGAAGGAGGTTCGTGTCAAAAGCAGGGAAGAAACTCGAGTTTAAAAAAGTCCATGTGTTCGCGTTGCGATCGAAAGTCGCGGGAGGCCTGAACTAGCCCAGTTTGAGAGATGGGTATGAGAATCCCAGGTGAAGGCCAATGATAGTTCGTGTTTCAAAAGGCGGGATCAAAGTTAGTTTTCATCAATGGGGATCACGATCTCGATGGCGCTGATCAGTGTCACGACGAATCATGGAAGGTTAAAGGGTCTAAAATCCGTAAGTAAATATCAAAATAGTGAAGCCATCTATAGGGACCTGGATTCGATGATTATATACACGATGCCGCGGATTGGAAGATCGATCGGAATGTCTAAGCGTATTGAATTACCATACCTTTGGAAGTAGTTGATATGTTCTTGAATGCTTACTACTAGTAAATGTTGAATGTATTCTTTATAGCGGGTGAATTATATTGACATGTTAAAGTGATGGATCTTATTAGTCTTAAGGCAAAATTGAGAAAGAAATATCTTAAAGGATCTATGATAACCTAACAGAAACGGCTTAGTCTAAGACATGAGTGACAACTGCAACCTTCAACTGGCGAGTAGAGACGCGACCAGATTGAATAAACATCAAGGTAGGGAGTGTTCTTGCGTGTTGCCGCAGTCTTGTTTTGATAATATAGTTGCTTCGAGTCTGCCGTCTTGTTCATTATATCGACAGATGAGCCAGGGGGAAACCAGTTCTGACGAATTATTAGCATGCCCACATGTATGCTAAATATATCCAGTATCTCGGATAATCGATGTTTCTTAAAAAATGCTTCCAATCTCTTCGGGGCACAGGATTTTCGTATATCGTTGATTTCTAAGACTTGAAGTTGCATTTCGTTTCTCAGGCGATCGCATTTTGGCTCAAAGCAGGGAGGAGACTCCCTCAAGGGCCATTCATTCTCCGCCTTAATTCTCCATTCCTCTATCTTCTTCGTATAGCAATCGAGGGATCCTGCAATATTCTTATAAAATTCTAGTCGGTCACCAGAATCGATCTTTTCCGACGCCTCAGCCTTTCGAAAGTCCGACGAAAGGCACTGGACCATCTCATCGCGCTCCCACTCAAAACCACCGCAGAAGAATATAGCCATAACCCAGGGATTTAGCAGCCCTGGAGGCAATATAGGTTTAAAGTAAAATGCAACTTGGCTAACTCAATGTGTGAATATGTCGAAGGAACGCTTCTCAGCTTGGAATTGCCTTATCGGGGGATGTGTTGCTAATTCTTCTCTGCTGGGACCGTTGAGGATTTTAAATATCCGGAATGAGGTTCTACATTCCTAATAAGTGAATTTGTCATAATAAATTTCGAGTCTAAAAAAGAAAGAGCATTATTGCGAATTCGCCATAGGGAACAATAGTGGAGCTGTCTTTATTTTAGACCATGAAAGGAATGCTGTCACAAAGCTATGAAGAAAATACAGCGCATTATTTAATGAAAGAAAACACGGTACCCAAGCGTTTGGAGGCTAAAGCCTTTGTTTAGATAAGTGTGTTAAATCTACTTCTTTGACCTTCCTTCGTCCTCATCTTTCGCATCTTCTGCGTCCTCTATATAACTGTCATCCTACTCCTGTAGCTCCTCCACTTCGGTATTTTATTTCCCTGTCTGCTTGACCTCCTGTTTCTTGTTTGGTCCATTTGCCTGTTTCGCACTCCTTTTAGTTCCAGCCTTCTGCTTTTCCTTTTTTCTTCCTTGGCTCGGGCCCTTTTTTCCCTTTCCCTCTCTATCATCCTCTCCATCTTCATCTTTGTATCCATTCTCGTCTTCTTCCTCGTCTTCTTCCTCGTCTTCTTCCTCGTCTTCTTCCTCGTCTTCTTCCTCGTCTTCTTCCTCGTCTTCTTCCTCTTCTTCTTCCTCGTCTTCTTCCTTGACTTCTTCCTTGTCTTCTTCACCCCTCTCATCATGCTTCCTAGCATTACGGCCCGCTTCCTTTGCACCCCCTGTATTCCCAACAAACTGCTTCCCCTTCTTTGACTCGCTTAGCTTCTTCTTGTCCGTTTCCTCCTTCTCCTTGTCGCTCAATTTCTCCCACGCCTCCTTAGGGAGATATCTCTGTCTTGAGCCATCATTCTTTTTCGCAGTACCACTTCCCTCTTTGGTTTGCCAGTCTTCCTTTGTCCAGTCATCCAAATGTTTTTGACTTTCATCCTGCCCTTCTTCCTTGCTTTGGTTGTAGCCACCGCCGCGCTTTTTGTACTCCGAGGCCATTAGTTGAGCCTACCGTCGTTAGTATTCATCCATAATTGTATATAGAGTGGGCGGAAGAAATCACCTTGCGTGCTGACCATTGTCCTGGCTTTCCGCCTTTATCACTTTGATGGATCTCTTCTTTCACCTCATCGCGAAGCTTGGGGTCGGTATATTTTTCTTTAGGAGGCATTTCGGCGCTTCGATCGGTGATTATGGCAGGGTTTGGAGGAACTTGAAGTAGTGTGAAAATCAAAGTTAGTATGCTCAAAGATGAGTTTTAAATGCTTTTGAGAATAGGCGGGTTCAATATTCCTGAATCCATGATGACATCTCAACTGCCGGAGGTGACATCATGAGCTGCTGTGCCTGAACCAAACGTTGCAGCACCGTGCTACTAGCAGAGGTGAACCTGCTCTTAGACACCTACTCATGATACCTGATTTGTGGAATGTTTTTGGGGAAATGTGGGTAGCATACCTTGCTTTAAAGATTTGGTTAGTTCGATCGATCGACGATCGGATCGGACCATTTAACCTTAGATGAGCAAGAAATCAAGATTCGAGGCCCTTTCGTCACTCCACCGTCAATGAGTTTTATCTAGCTTAACAGGATAACAGGAAACCATGAGAGATTTTATTTCAGTGTTCTATTGAGCTAATTTATTTGGGAGCCAAACGAACAGAACACTGCCTACATGAGCAGTTTGGAACCGGCCGATCAAGAAGACCCCACAACTCATTAACTTCATCCCACATCTTTGCTTCATCCCCAATCGCGCCTAAGCTACATTTGTAATTCGTTTTATCTTCATTCATAGTTCGATAATCCCTAATGAAGGCCAGTACATCTTGAAATTCCTCATCGTTACTAAGACTCAAACGACCAACTTGCATAGAGAAAATTCCAACAGACTTCCGTAGCTGCTTGTATAAGTATGGATTTCTCTGCAGCTTTTCACGTACTAGACCGAGCTGTTCTTGAAACCGTTTGCTGTGCCATTCTCGTTTTATAGCCTCATCTGACGTATTAGAAGTACCTGACCGGGGGATGAATTGCAGAAGATTCGCTATGCGATGCATATTACTCCCTATATGACGGTATCTGATTAGCACACAAGGGGTCGCAGGGGATTCAACTGACATATTCGACTCAAGCTGGATACGATAAAACTTCATTCCATCCGCTATACTGGGTAGCCGGTCAACGACCGATTGAAAAGCTGCGGTCCTTGAGCCTTCATTTGGAGTGTCTAATTGACTAGCCATCTTTTCAAGTTCACTGACCATATTCTCGCGGAATCGAGAAAAGTTGCCCACTGTGGACGATTCAAATTCGTAGATAGGGGGGCTTTCGCCAAAGTTAACTTTGGCCATTTAGAGAAATCTGGGAAGCTATTCCGATTATGGGTAGTGTTCTGCTGAAAGGTTATCTTGAGTTAGAGGAATTTCAAGCGTGGGATAAGTCTATTTTATAGTATTTCCGGCGATGTGTGCCTGTGTCGGCTCGAATTGGTCATTGTCTCTCGTAGCATTGATTTACCGTGGAAAACATCAGAATAGAAGAAAGGGGCATTTTGCAAAAAGAGGCTACCCCTTGGGAGTTAGCTATTTCTTTGTTATTGCGAGAACTTGAACAATGGAATCAACTTCCCCAGTCCAAGGACAAAGAATTTGTGGACATAGTTGAACCTTGGAACAAAGATCAACCCCCGAGAAATGACTGGTGAAACTTGAAGTGATCATTGTCTGATTTTAACAAGAAAATCTGCCCAGTAATAGCCCTGGTGATAACAGATCTTTCTACATGTTGGTGAGGTTTACCAGTGCTGAGTCACTACATCCGCATGGTCTATCGTTTACAGGATAATCTCAGATGTGAGGTTGCCAAGCAGAACAGGCCGCCATCGAAATCTTCATTGGCATTTCTTCGGTTTCAATGAACCCAATACCCACGAGAGAAGGTAGTCTCCTGGGGAAGAAAATGTACTCGCAGATAAAGAAACACTAATCTAATATCTAGACAGACTTGTTGTTGATCTTGAGAAGCTCGACCTCGCTATAAAGAATTAGCTTAAACTTTGCCTGGTAGGAGATGAGTTGAATGCTTACAAGACCAGCTGGGAGTTAGCGGGGATCAGGCCGGGGAAGCCCCTAGAAAAGAAATTAGTATTGTTGTGATTCAATGCAGCAACTCTGCGAGTCTATATTGGATCGAGATGCCGGGGTACATACTGGGAACCGTAGCCGTAGTCACTATATTCAAAAAAGAGAAGAGTTAGCAGTGTGTCGTGAAGCTTCAAGGAGGAGTGCAAATGACTTACGCGCTGATGGTGAGGATGGCCTTCTCGCCGAGGCTCATCTGAGGAACACCCTGGTCCCAACCTATAGAGCAGTTAGTTAGCAATGTGAGATCCCAATATGCCCATATGCCACATCTGTCTATTCAATTGTGCGCAAAAAGCTAATTGTGAACGCGACGTACCGGGGATCAGACGGCCGACGCCGATGGGAGTGGCGAGGGGACCGCGGCCGGGGTTGTGGGAGCTGTCGAACCTGATTATCGCGCATGATTAGTAACCTTAGCTCCAATAATGGAATTCAGAGATGCTGAGGGGAAGATTGTTGCTCACTTGTTGCCCATGAAGTGGTTGTCGGCCTTGGAGGCATCGTACAAGCAGCCGGTGTAGTGAAGAGCGACGTTGTCGCCCTTCTGGGGGAAGTCAACACCGTTTCCGGGGACCAGAGTCTTCTTTTCAACGCCCATTGTGAAAGTGGATGTGGATGTGGATGGAAATGGAGTGTAGTTGGGGGAGCTTGCAGTGTTGGAGATGGAAGTTTTGAGGTTGGAGAGAAAAAACGAGGGGCAGCCGCAGTGGAGCCCACAATTCCCCGAGGGAGTGGGGTATTCGACGTAATCACCTCTGCCCTCAGCCCAGTGGAAATTGAACTTGAAGGGAACGGTGGGAATTCAACTCAAAATTACTCCGCAATGGGATAAATCGGGCTTGACTCGGATGCTGCCAGCTGAATTAGGAATCTACTTCCCGAGATGGCTGGGTATATCGTTGATATACCTCAACTCTATACCGAGGATGGTGAAACAGCCATCCCAAAATCACCCGCGTTCAGGCCACCTTGACGGAATAACCTTTTGCTTTCAGGGACTGCCTCGCACGCTCATTTGATGGAGCTTCACCTTTCAATGCCCCAGCAGGGATGTCGGGATCTAGCGGTGACTATTCTTGGATTTGTTTGGCATAAGCAGAGAGCACGAGCGTGGTCAACCGAGTAATGAATGCATCACAGTCAATAAATAATAATAATAATAATAAAATCCAGATCTGGGAAACAAATGAAAGTAACATACAATTAGTCCCTCCAGAATTGGAATTATCACCTTCGGCATGGATCGTCATAGTTGCAAGATATTTCCATTAAGTCGTAAACAGTAGACTGGATCATGAGTATATCTACATCCAAATAAATTCGCTATAAAAAAGGCCAATTAATAGTTTACGAAGATTACTTTGGGTCAATATCTTTTGGTAATCGGTTCCTACACGACCTATGCAAAGCATCATCGAGGCATCCATCAATCAGCAAAGCTCAGTTCTCCGATGCACAGTATTGAAGTATTTATTTAAGCTGCTTAGTATCATTGGAATTTGAATAAAAATCCTAGTTCAAGCTATCTCTCGCAGACCAACGACCATTTAAATCTGGATGCTGGGAGTATAAATTACTAAGTTCACACCCAATCTCTCACTCTGGACCATAAAGCACAATTTGGCATCTCGATTCATCAAGGCCGGCTGGCCCAATGGCAAGGCGCTTGACTACGAATCAAGAGATTGCAGGTTCGACCCCTGCGTCGGTCAATTTTTTGGTTAACGGTGAACTCGCTCACTGGATCCACTTTTTTTAAATGTGTCTTTTGTGGGCATTTTTTCGGTCAGGTATAGGAAGAAAAAATTTGCATGGTTTTCAGGGCGCTACCTGTGGCAATTGCTTTGTCAAAGCTTGAACTAGCGGCTTGCAAACCACTGCTAGGTCGTTCTCGACCGCTTTACTATCATTGCATATCTGTCCAGTCTTGCCCTAATGTGATAGCATGGATTGAGCGGATTGAGGGACTACCTCGACATTTTCCTATAGAAAGACTCGATGACCTGCTGATTCGTCGTCGCTGAAGGGCTTTCTTCAATGATATTTCCGGTGCTACGTACGCATGGAGGTGATTGCAATGGCAGTGACATGTGCATGTGAGAAACAGAGAGGAGATGAGAGAGAAACTAATCTACTATCCCTAAAACCTGAAAATCCCACCAGCCTGTCAATGTAGATATCAGAAAAAGAAAGAAACTATTAGTACATGAGGTCCCTCGCCATTCCACGTTTGCAAGGATGGCCGCCATAGCCAAATATGGCCGATGTAGTCGAATGGCGACTTCGTCGTTGATGGCGAAAGGCGTGCATGGTCAACGACGGGGGGTACGAGCGAGATTTTGCACACGGTTGCACTCGTAATCGAGAAAGGATTGGATTGTGTCCTTGAGAAGCGTGGAAGAGTCCATGTTTGGGTTATTATTGGTAATCCAATGCAGCATGTCCCCATGAGCACGAACAGCGCGGATGAATTGACCATAAAGGTCCCATTGTGTGGTGAGGTGATAGGGACCAGTGTAGTTGTGCTTGTTCATAACCAAGTCCCAAAACTTCTTGACGAAGTTCTGAGGCTTCGTGCCAGGACGGTAGGTGCAGTCGGCCAAGGCATCAAACTTCAACTGGAACACGTCTTTGTTGGGCCTTCCATACATCTGGGTCAATCGGTCAAAAAGTCGTGCCGCAGATTTCTCTTCCACCGTGCCCAGAGCGATCCCGGGAGCAAGTGTCGAACAAATGAGGTTCATTGCGGTTGAGTTTAGCTTAGTCCATTCGGCAAGCTCTTCGTTTGGAGTGGTGACAAACATGCGGATGAATCTTTGGATTTGGTCGTCAGTGATCTTTGCAGCAGGCATGCGCATGTAGGTGGCAGCACGAGTGCGGATCTCTGCCTTGCTCCAGGCAATCGGATGATCGTTCTTAGGCTGAAATTCGCCAATGACAAGCTTCCAGAGTTTCACACTGTGAGCTTGCGATGCCTGCCTGAGATGATATGCCCATTGCTGGAAGTTATCCATCCCCTTGAGTATAGGGAGCTTCTCGGTGGAAATTTTGTCGGAGTCCATAGTGAACACTTCGCGGTGTGGAGTGTGTAGATTAAAGATGACTTGATACCAGAGAATTGAAGATTCAACCTGGCTTGCGATGGGTGGGCGAGTAAAAATGGCACACAACAAGCAGTGTGTTTTGGAGATGACTCCCGATGAGCACTGAGGGGTGAATACTGGTACAAGAAGGATGACACGCCTGGGATGAATCGAAGGAATCGTTGTACACGTTAACGTCTCCGATGGCAAAGGAAGTGCTCTGTGCTCTGGAAATAGCTTTTTGAGGTTGATCGACACAGGTTGCGAACTGCAATCGGCAGTAGGACGGCTCTGGGAGCGACGTTGCTGGTGGCAGAGAAAGCCTAAAGTGAAGTATGTGAAATGAATCGAACTGAGTATTTGAATCGAGGAAGGGCCGAAGCCCCATATGCAGGATGCTATGTGCGAATGAGGGAGACGGTAATGATGGCAGTTAAGTGTGTGAGGCAGAGAAGTGAAAGGGAAATGTGAATCAAGTGGATGCCTAACGGCAAACGGCAAACGGCCACAAATTTGAAGGCAGGCGAGCTTGGTGATTTTGCATACTACACTATTCACTGTCTACAATAGCTTGCCATTATATGCAATTCAACGCGACAAGACTATCCCAAGTAGCTCTCCATCTTTCTCTATCAGTCTGAGGAGTCCGGATGAGATACCACTCAATACTATCAAGTGAGCCGGACATCTCGATATCGCTCGACCAGGTGCATACCAGGATAGGAATACAGTCCAAATCCGTAGCTAGCTCTCTGTAGATAGTTAGGCACAGAATTGGTGTATGCTTCAAACAGAAAAGAGACCCAGAGGATCGGTAGTAGACTGGGAGCATTCCTCTAAATTCTATCATGATGTACATCAACAACCCCTCAAGCCGCTTGCCAAAACTCCAACTTTCTCAATTCCTCTACAGAAATCGAACCGATCTCCGTGCGAGGGAATCTGGCATCAGGCGCAGAAGCCTGCGCCTCGGTCTCGGCTACCTGCAAATAATGCACCGTCGAGATGCCAGTGCTATCAAGGAAGTCCACCACACGTTGGAAATTCAGGCTGATCTGATCCACGCCGTGGCTATCATCGGACAGGCAAAACCGACCGCCGCGGGCAAGGAACTCCTATAAAAATGAAAATGTCAGCCTTCCAGTTCAATATGTACTGTAGCCGCAACTGGACCAATATAAAAGAAAGGAAAAACCCACCTTGCAAATTTCCGCCTTGGGATAAGGCTCACTCATCCCTTTCCTCAAAGCCGCCCCATTAAGCTCAAGGATACCGCCGTAAGAGGCCACAAAATCCAAATTCCTCAACACCTTACTCCAAACACCCGGCCAGGTAGTGAAGCTTCGTTCAGGATCATCGCTCTTCAACCGAATAAGATCAAAGTGGCCCACAACCAGTGGGCGCAATTGTTGCAGCATATCCAACTGCTCATCGAAATATGCCTCGAAGAGCTTCTCCTCTGAGCCACCCGCGCGGTCACGGGCTTCCTCGTACATGGGTCTGTCGTAGTCGATTGGGATGGTTAGGGTGTGGTGGAGTGATCCGATGAAGAATTCGAATGGGAAGCGGGTTAGAGAGCGGTTTATTAGGGATAAGGATTCAGGTCTGATCCAGTCACATTCGAAGCCGATTATTAGGTTGATTTGGGAGGCGTATTTGGTGCGTAGGCGAGTTGCTTCGTTCCAGTAGGCTTCTTCGTTGCTGGCGTGCCATTCTTCTGTTTGGCCGGATTCGATCTGGGGAGAACAATTAGCTTTTGCTCTTTGGGCGTTGTGTTATACATTTGCTTTTGCGATTTGAGTGGTGTACCTCTTCGGGGTAGAAATCTTCTTTGTGGCGGGGCATGTGCTCGGTCAGGCAGAAGACTTTCATCTTTTTGCTGATGGCGGTCTGGATGACATCTTCTAGGGAGTCCTTTGCGTGGCCCGGGCAGAATTGGCCCGAATGGCTGTGGTGAGAGAAGGGCATCTTGATATGTTCCTAATAATCGTCAGCGTGTGGTCGAGAGACGGAGTGGTGTCGTTGAGGCATACCTTGTTGTCTGTCGGTTCTATGCTCTATGTTCTTTACCTGAAATCTGTTCGTTAGGTAGAAAAGTCCCCCGGAACGACTCAGTTCAACACTGTTTATGGCAAAGAAGAGATGTAATGGAGAGAGCTGGGATGGGTGGGATGCAGCAACTTTTAAGGTAGCTCCGCGGAAGATAACTCGCGCCGATAAGATTGTCCCGCATTCCCGCAGTGAACGATGGCCAACCATTAAAAACGTGGTAGCAATTGCAACCGAATAGGACTGAAAGCTAGACAATTGAACCGTTGGCGTATTTCTACTGTCCTAAAATTAGTTCTAGTTGATGACCATCTAAGCCTGGATCTAATTTATCTAGACCTTCTCGAGTATTCCACAAACCCAACGCGAACAAAGTGCCTCGGCATTGGAATCTATACGAAATCGCTATGGTGACAAACTCAATCCAATTCGCGATTGAAAAGGTGTTCCAACTAATACCAACATATGACACTGAGCTTGCCACAGAATAGATGTATGTAGTCGCGCCGCAGAATTCAAGTCCGCGGGCGCACGCGGTATCAAAAGACAGACCAGTCATCAATCGAGGGCTCCATCTGATGTCATGTCAGGTGAATCAGAGCGAATATCCAAATGTGACGACTATTTCTGGTCAATTCGGCACCAGCAAAGTGTAGATGGGAGGAAAGAAGAGGAGGTATGGCCTCTACAGCTTCGACGGGCCAACGGGCCGACGGGCCAAAGACCTCACGAAGCTTCCTCCAAGCTCCATCAAATTAAAAAGCAACCATATTCCCTCTCCTCTTCACCCCGCCGCAAGAACAGTAGCAACCACATAATCCCCATCATGAGAAATAGACAGTCTAGCAACCCTCTCCTCGCCACCACCGACATATACGATCTCCGGCCTCCGACTCGTCCCATCCACCGCAGTGTGTCCATCAACAGCACCACCCATTGAAGCAGTCGACTTTCTCACATCCTCTTCAACCCTAACTATAACATCCTTCCACCCAATCGAGGCCGCGCCCGCCGGCGACGCTTTGCGCGCGGCTTCTTTGGCGGCGAAGCGGCCGGCGAGCCAGCGCGTTATTTCGGGGGTTATGGGTGCGGAGCGCGTGGATGTGGACATGGAGGCGGAGGTAGAGGTAGAGACAAATGCAGATGCGGATGCAGTTTTAGAGCTATTTTGGGAGGTTGGTTGGGTGATTCCCTTGAAGCGTCTGTGGAAGTCGCGTTGTTCGGCGTCGCTAAGAATGCGCTGCGTGAAGCGGGAGAGGTAGTTCGGGCGTGAGGTTAGGAGGCGGGTTATGCGGGGTAGGTGGACGATGTCTGTGCCGATGTTCAGGGCATAGGGGAAGGGTATTTGTTTCATTTTGCTTGTGGTGGGTGGTGTGGTATGGAATCGGAGTGGTCAGGTGAGGTGAGGTGAGGTGTAGTGTAGTGTAGTGTAGTAAGGGAGATGGGAAGCGGAGGGTGGATTGGATGATTGGGGTTTCGTTCAGGTTACCCACGTGAATATACGCAAGTTATAAGGATAGCCATATGATAAAATCCCCGCGAAATTTGGCTGTTCTCTACACTACTGATTTACTATCGGGATTTGTTCGCGGAACTTTCTGTGCTACGATTCCCAGGCTCCGTCCAGCTACCAGCTACCAGCTTCGAGATGCTGGAGCTCGACGAATACGCCACCGCGGTGATACAACGTAGCATAAGTAGGCCAAAGCTCCAGTTTCTCGCTCCGGAGACAACCGTAACAGCTGAACAGAGCTTCCGGATGCCAGAATTTGGCAAGTACTACTAGAACCAGAACCGAGAGTTCGGCTAGCAATCTGGCCAGAAGAAAATGACAAAACAAGTGGTAGAAGGAGCAATTCTTCTATGCAACGTACACGCCTCTTATGTACAGATCCACAAAATCCACCCGCCGCAGGGATCCCAGCAATAATAACCCAGCTTCCACTCTGACCGGGTCATGACAGAGGCCTAGCCGAGATGTATCGATTGCACCGATGCGACAGAAAGCGACAGGCGAACGGGACGAGCTCGAGTGGCGTCACGCTGGTTCACGACCGGTCGATTCCGTCGATATAATCCGCGGAGAGGGCGATTTAGTGCTTCTCGGACTTGCCGCCATCAACTTCCTTCAGGAATTGTCTATATAAGTAGTTGGTGTTAGTCATTGCGCGGTATGGGAATACACAAGGTTGTTTCAAAGCTTGCTTCTCTCTTCTGTAGAAGTAGAAGCAATGGCAGAGAAATTGCGGATCACGTACTGGACAAAGTCACCCTCCTCCTTGGAAGAAGCGTTGATGGGGGGACCGGCGGCGGTCTTGGGCTTCTCGCCACCGGACATGGCAGCCCAGGAACCGGCGAAGATGGAGCCGAGAACGGCCATGGAGAGCTATCGCGCGCAAAAAAGAAACCCGGTTAGCCTTTGTGTTGAGGTACTCGTGCTTCCGGGTCATGCCAGGATGCAAAAAGGGATGAGGCGGGGGCGCGCGGGCGGATTGGGGAAGCGGGTCGGTCACTTACGACGTGGGAGCCGACCTTCTTGCCGGCGATCTGGTAGTAGACGACCATTTTGAGGGAGTGAGGTGGGGGATGAGTTGGAGGTTAAAGGCAACGATGTGGAAATCGGAATCCTCAGGCTCGGCCAGCGACGAAGTGTCGGACCGGACCAGATGCGGTTAGCATGGCGGGTGAGTCAGCAGACAGCAGCAGGTGACTTTAGATCACGTGGTGCTAGTGCATTCCGGGAAGGCCCGAGGTCATGTGATTTCGGGAAGCAGCAGGGAAACAAACCGATCAAAGGAAGCAGGAGATGGGAATAATATGTTTACAGTTTCATCTTTGATCATGAGAGTCCAGGGAATCAGGGAGATAAGATGCTTATTTTTATTTTTATGACCTCATAACTATATGTGAGAAATGACCCAGCAACCAGGAACACAACGGGCAGCATTGCACGAAACCACGGACCAGGCACCGAGTTATAGTTCCCCGGCTATGTCACAGCCCGCTGCCGTGGCTGATGCCGTACCTCCGAGGATATTGACAAAACCAAGTAATTTTACTTTGACTCTTCTTAATTAAGTGTGCTTACTCGACTAATATTAGCATTCTACTATTCTCATTCCAACCTTTTTAACTTTCCTTCCACTCCCACTCCCACTCCCCCTTGCTTCTCGACTTCTCTACTTCCCCATTCGGAGTCTACCCTCGTGCCTTGTGCCTCCTGCCTCCCCTCTTTCTCTTCACTCTTTTCCCCTCTTCCTTTTTCTCTTTCAACTTCATACCCAAGCTACTCTCACAATTCACAATGGTTTGGGGCCGCAAACCAGAAGCCTCGGCGCCCGCAGAAACAGAAACAGACAACTCCCCGCTTCCGCCGCGGCAAAACCTGCCCCGGAAACTGCAACAGATTGTCGACCGTGAAGACGACTTCTACGATGACCTCTACTCCCCCTAGTACGTCCAATCCATCTCAATCTATCTCAGTACACATCACAACCTCTGCACAATCCTCGCCGAGAAATGCATAAAAACAACAATAGTGCAAGCTCCGCAAAAACCGCATCCGGCCCAGCCCAGCCTGGCCTTCTCCACACATTCATCCATACTCCACCATATGATATCAGCTTACCAGCACAACCAACACTCCCCTCTCCCTCCTTCTACAATTTTCCATCCAACCTCTATCCCAATTATAGCTATACCAACCACCCCAACCAAAACCAAACTAACATGCCAACCTCAACCCCCAGCTCCGTCGACTCAACAGACACCCCATACCGCTACGCCGCCTACGCAAACCGAATCCGAACAATCCTCCTCTCAGCCCACCGCTACGTAGCCTACACCTCAGACATAGGCGAATCCTTCCGACCAGTCGCCCACCCGATTCTCGTCCGCTCCGCATACGCCGTTTCCTGGGCCTACCTCCTCGGCGACGTCAGCCATGAAGGTTACAAAGCGTACCTGCGTAACCGGCGCGCATTGACCGCCCCGGGACAAGAATACCGCGATGCGAGCGTTAGCGTTGGTCAGGAAATTCGCGGTATGGCTATGGGAAATTTGGCAAAGCCTCTTGATGAGAGTCCTGCTGCGGCTGGAGGACAACAGGAATCTGAACTCACGCCCTGGCCGACGAATACGATTTCCCTTGCTGAGGATTATCGGATGATTATGGCGAAGCGGGCTGTTTTTCAGAGTCTGGCTAGTATGGGTCTGCCGGCTTTTACTATTCATTCTGTTGTGAAGTATTCGGGGAAAATGGTGCGCGGGTCTAAGGTTGCGTTTGTGAGGACTTGGGTTCCTATTGGTGTATGTTTTTCTTTCCTTCCTCCTTCCTCTTCCTTTTTTTTTGAAGTTCCTCGTTTTCTTGGGGACTGCTTTGACTAACGCATTCAATCTCGTTTACAGCTCGGTCTCACTGTTGTCCCGTTCCTCCCGTACATATTCGATCACCCTGTTGAAGAAGCGGTGGACTGGGCATTCGGCACCGCGTTGCGCGTTTACGGCGGCGAGGATGCGGTTCGTCCTTTGCCTGCGCATGCGTTGAAGGGTCGCGAAAGTGGTCACTCTGCTGCTTCTTCTGGAGAGGGTCAAGGTGTGACTGGTGCGGCGGCGCAGCTTTCTTGGGAGGAGTACAAGAGCGAGAGGCACGCGGCTAGGGAAGAGAGGAAGGAGAGTGGTGGTGGTTGGACGAGCTTGAGTTCTTATTTTGGTGGTGGCGGGAAGGAGAAGAAGGAGTGAGTACTACTTGGCATGTGGTGATGGTAATGTGCTGAAGTATGAGGTGAAAGTATATTTTGTTTTTTTGATCCGTGGATATTCTTCTCGCAAGACTCTTCTCTTTTGTATATATGGTTTTTTCTCCACTTTGCATCCCTTGATATCCCATTTCCATTTCTTGGAACTTAACTCTCACTGTGCTTTTTCATACGTAGTTTGGAAATGACTATTTGGTGAGACGATGCTCTACTACTTGGGATCCGGAGTATCACCGGCAGCTAGGGCTGTGATTGTTGACATTGACCAGACCCATTTACCTCTGACAACTACCTATAGCCAGGTTTACTGTAGTTTTCATCCCATTTTAGTTGAGGGAAAAGCCGCAGCTCAGTCCCTCGTTCTGTTGGCCCAGACAATAGTAGTTACTAGTTACCAAGCTGCAGCAAAGGCTACAAGACTACAGACTAAACAAGGAGCAAAAGGGAAAGAATCTACTTCATTCTTCACAACTCTACTGTCCATGGGACAAACAACTGTACAAAAAAGCAAACAAAATCAAGGAACAATCAGACAGACAGTATAAAAAGGGGCAGGGATACTAGCGTCAGCTCATAAGAATCCTGGCCACCCAAACCATTAGATGGGATGTGCATAGCATAAGAGAGGGAGGGAAGGAAGTGGGGATGAAAAGGAAAAAAAGGAAAGAGACATAGATATGACCAGTTAAAAAAAGTAAATTTTCCAGATGGCACACACAGAGCTGAAGCAGGAATCAACGTTTTCGTTCTCATTCAGTTTATCACAATTCTTCACAGGAGGCCAGGGGTGGAAAATGTAAAATGGAGAATGGTAGGGTAAGGTAGAGAGGTGGTGGTGTTGTGGAGGATTGTTGAACACAAGGGGGAATATTCCAGAAAGAAAAAGAAAAAGAAAATAGACACAACGCAGCTTCCCAGAGGAGCTCGGAGTATCATAAAAAAATGAAAGGTGAAAAAAGAATAAAAGGGTGGAAAAAATGGCCGGTCAAAGATTTCACAGGTGAAAAAGATACGTGATATATGACATATATCCTGGGAGGGGATGATGAACAATGAAATGAAGTTTTGTGCAGTCTGGCTTCTTTCTGTCAGCCCCAGCCAGATATCCCTGTGAGTATCCCAAGAGTCTCACAGGTACACTGGCACGGGAGACGCCTGAGGGCGCCGACCTGTCAAGGAATTGGCAGCGGAAGCATGACGAGGCCAATAAGCCAGTCTATCCGTCTTGATAACTTGAATCGAACGTCTAGTTCCAGCCCAGCGAGTTCTCAGCCATGACGGGAGCACTGATCATCTGGGAGCGGCCGGTGCGCTGGCTACCAGACATACGGGCACCAGCAGCAAACAGAGAGCCAGCGCCGGAGCCCTGGCTCATCTGCTCGGCAGTGGAGCTGGAACGCTGGTGCAGCTGCTTTCTCTTGCGGTAACGGCGGGCAACCCAGAACATACCGGCACCGTAGGCGGCGGCACCAGCGCAGACACCGACACCAATGCCGACGGAGCTGGCCTTGGCCTTGGAGCTGCTGGAGGAGCCAGCGTCACCGTTGTTGTCGCCGTTGTTGCCATTGTTGTTGCCGTTGCCGTTGTCGTTGCCGTTGAAGCCAGAGGTCGAATCCGAGTCGCCAGTGGGGAAGTTACCGTTGAACTCGATGGGGATGGACGGGTCAATCATGCTCATGATGGTCTTGGCGGCCTCGTTCTGCTGTTGGTACAGAGCAGAGTTGGGGTTCAACTTCAGGCTCTTCAGGGCATCAACCTTGTCGCGGGGGAAGTAGAAGATGGCGAGGGTGGCGTTGTAGCCAGTGGTCTTCCAGGAGTAGTATGGCTCCAGGGCGAACATGGACATATCATCGGCACCGGAAACAGCGCCCTTCACAGCCTGGGGAATGTACTCGAAGATCTGAGACGAAGAGAGCGGGGTGGTGGCAACGAAAGACCAGGGCAGGTGGCTGTCGAATCCAAGCTGGAGCAGAATTCCATCGGCAGGAGCCTCAGAGCCGGCGTTGGACGGAGTGATTGAGCCAGGGAGCGAGGTCGGGCCGCTGGTCTGCTGAGTGTTGGTACCAGTGTGGCTGTTGGTCTCAGAGGGAACAACGGTAGGCTGAACAAGAATGGTCGACGGCATCCAGTTGCTAGTCTCAGACTCAGTCGGGGTCTCGGTAGGCTTGGGCTTGGGCTGAACAGTCTCGGTCGGGGTGGTCTCAGTGACAGGGCTGGGAGTAGCGGTGGAAGTAGGCACGACAGTGGTCTCGTGAGCACCGCCAGTAGGAGTAGGGACGCCCGAGACAGAGCCAGTAGGCTTTCCAGACTCGGAGCCAGAGCCGGTGCCAGGCTGGTGAGGAGTGGGAACAGGGCCCATCGAGTTGGACACACCAGGAGTGTTGCTACCGCTGCCAGTGCTACCGGTGCCAGTGGGGACCACACTACCGCTGGGACCAGCGGATGGAGGGTGAGGGATGAGACCACCGGAGGGGGTGGGAATGGCGGGAAGGCCACTGGTAAGGCTGTCGGTAGAATTGGTTCCATTGCCACCACCATTAAGGAGGCCGGTGATGCCAGAAGCTACAGGGCTCACAATGGATCCGAGGAGATCACCACCGGAAGTAGTGGCAGAGCCCGTAGGGGAAGCACTTGGGGAGGCAGTGGCGGAGGCCGGGACGCTGGCGGGGAGAGTCGTGGGCGAGGAAGTAGTACCGCCAAGGCCATCAATCCAGCTCTGAATCCAGTTCTCGGAGCCAGTGGTGGTGGTAGCAGAGTCGGTGCCCTTCGTACCGCTCGATTTTCCATCAGCACTCTTGAGGGATGAAGCAGTGCCATTAGTAGCAGCACCAGTACCAGCAGCTGCGGAAGAAGAGGTCTTGGTGGAACCAGTAGCACCATCAACAAGGGAGTCGACTCCGCTAACAACAGTGTTCACTCCAGAGCCGACGCCGCTAACAACAGTGTTCACACCGCCAAGGGCGCCAGAAACGATGTCTCCAAGGCCGCCGGAGCTGGAAGTGGTAGCACTCGCCGAGGCGGACTTGGTAGCAGTGGCCGAGTCCTTGCTAGCGGTGGAGTCAGTGTTGGTATCGGAAGCCTTGTTGCTGTTGTTGGTGTTGTTGGTGTTAGCAACAGGAGTCTCGCTCTTGGTGGTCACGGTGGACGCAGTGGTGGTTGTCGGAGCGGCGACATCACGGGTGATGGTGCTGGTGACACGGGTTCCATCGGGGTTCTCAGTGATCACGACAACGATCTCCTTGCCAGACTGGGTGGGGGTCGCAGTCTCGGAAGTGGTGGTGTCGGAAGCGCCGTTAGCCACCTTGGAGATGAGCTGGTCGACACCGGCCAAGATTCCTCCATCGTTCGAGTCCTGGGTATCGGCGGCCTTGTGGGTGCCATTCTTGATGTTACGCTTCACCTCGCGAGGGAAGTAGAAGCGCGGGCGTTCGACATTGGTGACCTCTGGTTGTTCCACAGCACTGTTGTCAGATTCCTGGGAAGCGACCACTCCAAGGGCGCAGGCCGCGAGGAGAGAAAGAGTTCCGGGGCGCATATTAATCGTCGGATCTGTGTTGGCAGTTCAGATGATAGAGCGTCCGGTTCGGAGAGGGTACAGTACGAGATCGGATGGTCTCGTCTGTCAACACCTCAGGTGTGCGCGTAAAGTAACGATTCGAATGGATCGATGGTTCCTGATGGAGTTGATAGGGAGTTGAGAGGATGCTGGGACACAGTCTCGACACCTTCAACTTTCAAGCTTGTTCCTTTGGAAACTGGACGTCTCGAGGGCAACGGGATGCGAGTGAAACACAACCGAGTCAATGGCGATCGATCTAGACGGACAAACGAATGGAAGGGGGATCGTAACTGAGACGAGCCGGGCAAAAAAACGACGAAGAAGCGAGTGTGGGCTTGGACAGCAGTAAGGAGCGAGTGGACGGCCCTGAGGCGGAGCGAGTTGAAAGAGAATCGAAAACGAAAACAAGCGAAGAGCGCGACCGTGGGATATGCAAGGGGAGATCTCAAATTGGCTGAGTCCCAGGTCAAAGGCGCCAAAAGTCGTTGACGCAGCAAAGAGAGCGAAAGGAATGAATTAAGGTGAATAATGAAGAGGGAGTGAGGCTTGTTAGGGGGCGAAGGGGAAAATGGGGGAGTTTGCCAAGGTGGAGTGGGACTGGAAGTGTGTATTGGTAAGTGACGGTAAATTAGGGGGTGAATATTACATCCACGCACTAGACAGCAGAGCAACTACGAGGATTAGTACCTTGCAGTTACTCTAGGTGAGAATTTAGTATAGCATATATTCTACAGAGTACTCTAAATTAATTCCATCTTTACTGCATCACTCTACACGCACATAGTATACGGGTTTTACTATAAAATGTGTTGTGTAGACAGTACTGTATCGGAATATTCCACACGGCAGGTGCTTCCAGGCACTGCACCTCCCTCCCGCTCCTGCAGCACATCCACATCCACCGTCAGGGGAGAAAAACAAAACATGCAGCACTACAGAGTAACTAGAGTAACTACCGTCTATACTCCGTACGAGTATACAAAGATCCTTCACGACTCAATTTTCAGTACAGATGGAGCAGATAAGAATGGAGCACGGAGTGGTCCATCCTCCGTCCTCCCCTCCCTACAGTGTAAACACAATCACGATCAGATCAGATCGAGTTCAGTCCAGTCCACCTGGCAGTCCAACCCACTACTTTACGCGGTAGGTCAACTGCACATCGTAATCAGCCCGCGTCAGTCACTGACTGTAAGGTACTCCCGTACTCCCGCACTCCCGACACTATGCGTGTCCCCGTGGCAATAGTGGCACTAACCCACCCTCCACGAGCAATACGCAACTATACACGGGCATTTCGTCAAGCCCACTTGGCCCGTTGTGGCGTGGCCTCGTTTTAGTCGCGCTCGCCTGGCCTTTTCGGGTAAGCGATCAACAAAGAGGTCGAATCAGCGTAGCGCCGGTCAATGGCCAAGCTGGTTAGACTTTGAATCGTTCGAGGACAGCCCCTAGGGAGTCTTGAAGTGTGGACACCATAAGGGTGGTGGCACTGGCAGGCACTGGCACACTCCGGCACTATCTTGCCCACGAGTTAATAGTCTCGAAATCCTCCGAGACGTCATGGACGGCTTTCCGTTCTTGTCCATTGGTCCGCGGCGCCAGGTCAATAGTTGGTTGTTGGTTTGTACAGTAGGGCCAAAGTGCAGTATTATTGATCCTGTGAATAAACTATCTACTCCAAGACTCCACGATTAATTGCAATTTTATACCCAGGGCACGCCGAGTTCTGTTTCTGTACGGAGTACATACTCCGTACTCATAGTTACCATTGATTGCCCGGGTGGTCTTGTGGTGTTACAACATATGCTATAATACTAGCTACTTCCTTTCTAAACGTCCCATTATATTCTTGCATTGCGCGAGGTCCCTGTCGATCCAACCCGGTCGGACCTTGAACGTTTATCTGGCTCTTTTTGGCTCCCTTTAGAGTAGTATTTGACTATACCCCGTACTCCGTACGGAAGAAAGTATACTATTAGTATGTATGGACTAGGATCCCACGTGCACGACAGGTCGGAATGAAGGGTCATCACGCTCCCCTCATAGACATCATAGCACCCAACCCCCGTCATCCCGACATTCCTGACGCGTTTCGGAGTGTTGTGGAGAGCCAGCCCTGTGAGGGGTCGGCTATGTAACAGTCTCGCGGATGTTCGCTTCTCTGTTTCAGACTGCCACACTCTCCACTGGGCGGTGGCTGAGGCAGGTTTCTGGTGTGAGTACGAGTAATCTTTTCACCGTCAAGGTAGAGATTGCCGCGGTAATAGTATCCACGCGCGGACAACAGTGGTAGATTCTGGAAGCAGTGCCGAACACATAGTGCTGGACAAAGACGGACAAAGAAGTCGCTGGTGGCCGGGCGTGTTGTTAATTATAGAAACGTGAGTCTGTGCTAAGAATACCCTGCCTTAGTGCAATCTTCGTTTATAGAATGTGTACTAGATAGTAGTATAGTATCTCTTAGGTTCCAATTTATCCCAGTCGTGTCTAAATATCTACATGCTCGTATACTCCGTAGTCATCCCCAGGATTGCACATGGTGGTACGGAATACGTGTATGTAAACATGTTCCGTACCACTGTCTGCCGTAAATAGGATCATCGGGCGTACCAAGGACCGCGCCCGCACTAGGCGTGCGCTAGGCCTGTTCCTGGACCAGCTTCGGCCCCACTGACAGGTCCATGCGCGACAGGTACCTGAAAGTACCAAGTCATGTGATCCAACATCCTGCCCAATATGATTAGCTCAGCCGTGTGACAGGTAGTGTCATGTGGCTACACGTGACTGGGTCTGGCCACATCGACGAGTCCAGACTTCATCGACTGGGGCACCCTGCATTCATCTGCTGGAAAGGTGGGTTTCTGCTTCGCAATGGTCTCCACGGGGTAGGTCTGGCCAGTGTGGAATGTTGGGCTGGAACGTCATTTCTGATGAACTCTCTCAATTTGAAGATTGGTCGAGTTGCAATGTGCGGCATATATATTTTCGGGCGGTAACCAACTTAGACCCATGAGTCTGCAGCCTGCGTCATCAACCTTGGAATCGGGCGTCAGCGAATTGATGTTGGGATGACTCGGAGCCAAGAGGAGGAAAGAAAGGTGGATTGGTTGTCCAATTCCCGTTGTCGTGAACTGTTAATCTTGCCCAGGTGAACTCGAGCGATTTTTTTTTTCACTGCGCGGACGGGAGGCAATTAACCGCAACTCTATTCGAAGTAGGGTTGCGGCTGTGGCTGTCGGCGATACTTACCCACCGGAAAAACTCGAAGTGCAAAAAAATCAATTACCACGACTACTGGATAATAGCAGTATCATGTCCGCTGCCGGGTCCCAGTGCTCCAAGTTAGGCAACTTGAAATCCTCCAGGGTTACTCGGTGGACTACACGACTCCATTTTCAGTTGGGGGGTTCCCACAAAATCGACCTCGGGATACGACTCCTGCGACTGGGTTGATGAGTCCCGGGGGTTTTCCTAGTGATACTGATAGACCTACACGCCACAGTTGGTCGATACCTAACTCCGAGTCTTCTAAGGTTTCGAATCTCGTTGGACTTCCAAAGGTTCCGTCCCCTCTAAATTCCTCTCCGATGGGAAAGCATCACCTTGAAATTTTCTCTTTTTCAACCTCAGCTCGCGCTTCTAGGACTTACGAATGAGATGTGACCTGAAGAATATTCTTGCGATATGCCTTGTAGCTGCAGTCCGGGTAAATTCCCCATCAGCCCACCAACTGCTGGTGTCTTTCATCCCCGTGGTATCCTGTCCAGGCTGCTTTGTGTTTGTATGATTTGTGCTCGTGGGGGTCGAGCAACGTACAAGTCACCGGCTGCAAGTCTTACTGGAGATGGTTGAGCTTGTGAGGATGCTCAGCTGCTCACAGAGATCAACGTACGGCGTAGCGTACGAAGCAAAGGAAACAGTAGCTATTCGACGAAAGTAATAGCTTGAGGAGAAGGAACCTAAGATGGAAGGCTAGATACACAGGTGTAGGCGTGGATGCCTAGATGGGTGCCGTAGGCGTGAGGCATCCACGAATGGTAACAACACCAGTTCGTTACAGAGCTAGTCGAACACACGGCTGGCGAGTATTTTGTTCGTAGAGGAGGTACCAAAGCACTTGCTTCAGCCTCAACAAAATGACCAATCATGTCACAGTTCTCCAAACTTTCATGTAAAATGGTCAGAAAACGTGGAAATTAGGCTACTACATATAGAAAGAAGATCGTCAAGCGCGGACTTCTATTTCCAATATAATATAGATGTCAATTTCAAGTATTAAACCTGACGAGACTATTTGCACAACCTTTTCCCTGTTTCCCTTCAAATACAATCCACATTAATTTATCTATTTCATATCCACAACGCAACGAATACAGCCTCCCTCCTTCATCAGAGCAAAAGCCTCATTGAGGCGTTCGATCGGCAGACGGTGAGTGATGAATTCATCCACCTTTAGCTGACCATTAAGATAGTCATCAACAAGGCTCGGTAGCTGTGTACGGCCCTTAACGCCACCAAAGGCGCAGCCTCGCCAAGTTCGACCAGTAACGAGTTGGAAAGCTGTAAATCCTTAGCAACGGTCTACAAAAGTTCGGAAGGGAGACTTACGTCGTGTGGTGATTTCTTGGCCAGCAGCCGCAACGCCAATAACGATGCTCTGACCCCATCCCTTATGACAGGCTTCGAGGGCAGTTCTCATCACAGTGACATTACCAGTACAATCAAAAGTATAGTCACACCCTCCATCCGTAATATCCACCAAATGCTCTTGGAGAAGCTTGTTTCGCGGCACCTTTGTGGGATTGATGAACTCCGTAGCTCCGAATTTTCGCGCCCAAGACTCCTTTCCATCGTTCAGATCGATGGCAATGATCCGGCTTGCCTTTTGCCTAACGGCTCCTTGAATGATTGACAATCCAACACAGCCTACGCCAAAGACAGCTATCGTAGAACCTTCCTCGACCTTGGCTGAGAAAACTGCTGCACCGTATCCGGTAGTAATTCCGCAACCGAGAAGGCAAGACCGATCGGTTCCAATTCGATCGGTGACAGCAACGACGGAGATATCCGCCAGAACGGTGTATTGGGAGAATGTTGAGCAGCCCATGAAGTGTAGGATATCCTTGCCGCGTGCTCGGAAACGCGATGTTCCATCGGGCATCACACCTTTGCCTTGAGTATCACGGATCTTTCCGCACAGATTTGTCTTTCCAGATCGGCAAAACTTGCATTCGCCGCATTCGGGGGTGCTATGATGATAAGCATATATGACGACAAATATTGTCGAACCTTTGTGTTGACTTACTATAGTGCGATGACAAAATCTCCAGGCTTCACGTTAGTCACTCCGGCTCCAACAGATTCCACTATACCAGCCCCCTCGTGGCCGAGAATGGAGGGGAATGCGCCTTCGGGGTCTGCGCCAGAGAGAGTATATTGGTCTAGTGCATTTAGTAAGCCTCATTCGGTTCACAGTGTGGGCCATAATACCTGTGTGGCACACTCCAGTGTGCAAAACTTTCATGCGCACTTCGTGTGCTTTTGGTGGCGCCACTTCGACATCTTCCAAAGAAAGAGGTTCCTTTGCATTCCAAGCAATTGCTGCCTTTTTTTGATCGAGATCAGTATACCTCGTGCTCGCTCATATCCCTTCGCGGAATCGATGCCGATTGTGCCGTATCCTTTCGTACCTTACAAGTAATCGTCTGTTTCTTGCAAGTTAGCTACAAATTGAAGAAATCCAGAGAAGTGATCAAAAGTCATAACATACGTTTCCGACTGTGCTCGCCATTATGATAACTTTGCGCTGTCTATGATCGGAACCGCGGATACTAGTCACAAAGATATTGGATATATGAAAAAGACAAATTCTCTCTGTGTGTTATTTTTTCCCGGGATCTGTTGACAGGTGTTTCTGAGTGGGGAGAATCCCCCGCATGTGAGGGGATATTTGGAGGGAGATGCGGGGAATGAGGAGTATCGCGTAAGTTCGCCGCGGATACATGTCCGTTTTGTCCCGTCCCTCGATCTTTTCGGCATGCTTTCCCGTTATCAATCATTTCTGATAGTGATATCAACGGATGATTGAACCGAAGTGGGTTAGGTAACCCTGGCTTCAGCTTTTTCGTCTCCCATGCCGCAATTCTAAGGTCGTATTTCAGTCGTGATCAGCAGCTCACACTAGCTTACTCCAAATGGGACTCGACCGGTCTTTCCACCATCGATTCTTTCGTACCTTTATGCTCTATTTTTCTGGAAGGCAAGAGGGGGATCAATTTGAATTAATTCATACAGATTTCGTTGAATGCGTTGCCGGAGCTGCTTCGAATTTTAGACCCAGGGAGGCAACTTTCTCTTAATTTTAATTGAAAAATAGCGGAAATGAGAATAAAATATGATCTTGTTCTTCGTCTAAATCTCTATGCACAGCACAGAGATGATGGGGATATAGGTGTATCACAAGCATGTAAAAGAACTAGGCGCCGACATCTGTATGCCCCTCCAACAAAATAAACCAAAGGTATGCCAGGGAAGAATCATAAGAATGTATAAGGCCAGTTCGTGATCAGAAAAAATAAACGGGATGCAGTCAAGGCCAGACAATCAAGAATAATCGGCCATGTCTAATGGCTCGGTTGATATCCTTTTCCTGCCTCACCGATGACGCCTATCAGACTCAAATACCGTGAACCCGTCGATCCCATATCCGTCTTTCCCGCCTGTGCGGAAGTACTCAGTCACCACGCCAACGGCATAGCACGATGCGCCGACGGCGGTACAGGTGATGAAAATTCGGCGGACAGCTTTGGAAAATGAGGATTGGCTTTTTGGTTTCGGGTTTGTAGAGGATCCAGATCCCTGCGATTCATCCACACGCGTGTGCTGTTTGATTTTCGGTGTTGACTCTGAGGAAAACTATGTTGACCCGATGAGTTAGGGCGACCCGGGCGAGGATGTTTACTGCCAACTCACCTTAGAGGTGGAAGGGCGAGAGGAGGACTCCGATGAATCGTAGGAGTCATGGCGGATGGACTTCGTAATGTCGGCATGGAGAGCTTCCTGTCGCGCAGCGACTTCGGGGGACATGATTGGGTTGACTGAGCCGCTGGTCGATTTCCTGAAGACGATAATGTCACCGCCACCTGTGGCTATCTCATATCCGTCTTGTTCCATTTGTTCGAAGTAGGGGACGAATTTCGCGGGGCTGTGGAGGCGGGAGAGAACCTCGTGCGGTGCTACGGGCTCATTGGCACCGAAGAATGAGTCTGCCTCGGAGCTGGCAACCTTTGAAGCGGCGGCATCGTAGGCTAGGATACGGAAGGGGGCGGATCCAGTGTTCGCAGCCTTGGGGTTTAATGCTAGGAAATCACCGACACGGTCTTCGACTCCGTCGTATTGGACATCTGAGATGCGGCCGGCTTGAATGTCGCTGGCTTGCAGTGGGCTCATATTCTCAATTTTGCCATATGCTCCGGTAGCGGCGGCCTCGGAAGCGAACATCGCCTCTAACTCGTTTCCAGGGGCACAGTCCATGATGAGGGGAGCCTTCTGGGTGCTCCTTGAATCGGCGAGTTTAGTTGGGCGGGTTATTGTCTCAGCAGAGGCGGGGTGCGCAGTGAATAGTGCTTCCAGTTCGCTACCAGGTGCACAGTCAAGGCTTTCAGTGCGTTCAACACTCGGGGTAGGTCGCTCCGGGGTTTGGGAGAGGTTGATGCCAGACTCAGCAACCATCTTCGCCTCAACCTCACTTCCAGGGGCACAGTCAATGTTTGGTACATCAGTGGGGGCGGTGTAGTGCTCGCCCAGGCTCAGCTGGATAGCAAATTTCGCTTCCAGTTCACCTCCAGGGGGGCAGTCAACAGACACAGTGGTGTGAGTTTCGCTTGACTCAGGGTTAAATGTATTCAAAGGGCGGCTTCGGTCTTCGCGAGCGGCGGGGTTGGAGGAAAACATGGCCTCGAGCTCGCTGCCGGGGGCACATTCGACATTTCCACGGGTGTTTAAGCCTGCATCGGGCCTATAATGTTTGGCACTTTTCTTGACCTTGAAGGTCTCGGCATGTGGTTGCTCTGTGTGCATCGACTCGGAGATAAAAAGGGCTTCTAACTCACTGCCTGGAGCGCAGGAAATGTTGACATTGGGTTTTTGAGTGGACTCTTCGCCATGCTTCACGCCAGTAACCTTGGCCTCTTCAAGAGTGGCTGGATCAGTTTGGTAAAGAGCATCTAGCTCGGTGCCAGGCGGACAGTCGATGGTCTGGGAATGGGCGATGGCCGAGGTCTTGCGGAACTTGCCATCCTCGGGAACAGCAGGAATTGAAGCGAATTTTGCCTCAACTTCGCTGCCAGGAGGACAGTCGACAGAAGCCTTGGTGCCTTTGATTTTGGATTCAACGGGGGGCGCTGGCACCATGCGGCCACTAATCGGGTCATATTGAAGGGCATCCGGGTTTCCAAGAGAGCTGGACGAGGGGGAACGAGTGAAGTTGAAGTCTTGGAGATGTGCTTTGGAGGGTTCAACGTACGCAGGCTTCTCGTTGACGAGGGACCACAGAAAGCTCGGCCAGCGAGCATTGTTCTGCTCCATGTAGGAGGCGCCCAGTTTACGTCCAAAAAGTGCATCATAGGGGTCATCCGAGGCGAGATTTTTCATCGAGGACATTTGCCGAGCCATCTGCTCATTCTCAGCATACCAAAAGGACTTCTCTCGACCAGATGAGAGTTCAGAAAAGCTGGAACGCGAGCGACGCCGGGTTCCAAGTGTCCAGCTGGCGATGCGGTGGCTCGTGGCAGGCCAGTCCTCACGAGCTTCTGCCTTGCGGCAACAGTTGGCTTCGGGATGACGGTGGTACTTGTCGATACGGCGGGAAATTCGCTCAAACTTGTCTTTGTTTCCGGTATGGTAGCTACGGGCACAGCCCAAGATGCTTAGACTGTGAGAGGTGCGTGAGGCCACTAGTTGAGAGAGTGCTGGGCGTGTAACGCCAACGCCGGCAGCGCGGGGTATCGTTATGGAGGAGCTCATGGCAGAGGTCGATTGGAATGGGATAAGGGGTAATCTGATTGTATTCTTGATATATCCGGCAATCGAAATAGTGAGTAGTTCGAATCACAAGATAATTCGCGTGGGGATCGAGAGGACACTAAGGCAGTCGATCATATCCACCCGAAATCACGAAGAGGAAGCAAATTGCGGGGAAGTGGGCACCAGGTCCACTTGGGCGCAATCGCCGATATATACTGTGTGAAGCGTTTGATTCTCTGAAAATGCAAATGCAAAACAGAATGAAACGTAAAAATAATGGGAGACAGCAGTTCAAGTAACTCCCTGGCTGAATGCCTCAAGGAGGAGAGTCTTCCGGCTGTGGTGGAGACCTGACAAGGGCACACGCGGGGCTGACCAATCACAGCGCAAACCCCGCAACCCTGTGGTGCGTATGTAAGCAGACCGCAGGTCAGTTTGGAGTGTGACGTCACAGTAGCACCCCGGGCTGCGGACTGTGATTCGTCGCCTGCAGAATCTCGCTCCCTCTGGACTAGACTGGCACGCTAGCGTGGAATCCATCGTCATCGCCCAATGCCTTCACGCTGCACCCGGCGGATCCCCCTCTCTTTCGGGGTTGGCTTCGTTGATCGATGATGTCGGATGCTGCCGGCACTAAGCAACTAAGCCTAGATCCTAGTTACTAGGAATGACGATGTAATTGCCCCAGAACCGGAGCCCTTCGATGCCTTCCTCCCGACAGAGTACGCCTCGGTCCTCTGCCATCTCTAATTCCTCGGTAGCCACGCCGACACTCCATTTAAAGCGCTGCGCCGTCTCCTGCGCCGTCACGGCCCGACCGAAGATCAGCCAGTTCCATGGTACCGGTTCTTCGGGTGGAATTTGACGCAATTCTTCCATCCATTCCTGCAATTGCCGTACCGTCTTATCATCGCTCCAGTCATATCTCTGAACCACCAGCAGTCCGCTCTTGAACCGGCGCAGGCGAACCGGGAGCTTCAACTTCTCCCAAAGTTCCGCCGCTCGCTGGAAATCAGATGGACTGACAAGCTCAACACCATTTCTAGACCGATTGAATACCGCCCAGAGATCGATCAAGCTCATAATTCCTCCTTCCCGCTGTAGAACGCCTTGGCGGTCGTCTGTTAGATACTCTGCTAGGTTGCGTGATAATTCCGAGAGATAGAGTGTCTCGGAACCTGAACTCAGCATATCCTTGGTAGTTACCATCCCGAGGGCTGCAACGGACTCAGATAACACCGCGTTAGTCTCCGCGGAGCCTTCATTCGTAGCCATTCCGGATTCTCGCGCCAAGGTCTCTGCGAGTGCAACAATTTGCTTAGCTGATGCCATCAATGCCTCCAAATCCTCAAACGCATTGCCAATCACCATCTGGTTGTTCATGCGAGCCTCCAGTCCTCGTTGCTCGAGGCCTGCGATTCCTACAGCTGAGACACGGGGGGCTGCGGGCTGTGGGCTCTCGAGGGCTGTGGCGGCGGGAGTACCTGGTGACGAGGTGACCTGCGCCGGGGGAGGTACCGGGGGAGCATTCTGGAGTAGCCATTTCCTTTGCACCAGGGCATCCTTAAGCCTTTCGTGAAAGGTCTTTTCGCCGCCATCCCGAAACGATAATTTAATACTCTCGCTCACTTCGGTGTTGACGATCCGCGCTTGCTGGAAGAATGGAGCCGGTGAATCTGCACGGTTTCCCCCACTGTCCAGTAGTGAAGCAGCACCTTTTGGCATCAATGGTGCCCCACATATCTCACACTCGATCAGTGATGGGTGGTTGACAAAGGTGCACCGAGGGCAGGATACCGATCCAGCGGTAGTCGCGTCACGTCTCCCATTGCTTGTAGGCGTACTATCCTCTGGTGCCAATGAGCTAGCATCGGGTAAGGGGGGTTCTCGATTAGCCGCAGCCGTGATCGCTGCTTTCAATACCGTTGTAAAAGGCGGCTTGATGCCGCAGGCGAGACACGGCGGTAAGTTGGTCGCAGCCGTCGCCGTCGCGGGGTCAAAGTTGGAGGGGACAGGATTGGAGAAGGTACATATCGGGCAAATCCAAGTGGCATTGATTGGCTTTGGTGAAGGTGACTTTGATGGACCCGTGTGGGGGAGTGGATGAAGAGTCGATTGCTGAGGAATAGCGGGGCTGGATGTTTTGCTTCTAGACTTGTCGTTCTTGGTGTTCTGTGGCTTAGGATAGATAGTAACTTTAGGCGACGAGGTTAAGAAACGAGCCTGGTTACAGAAGTTGGGTTAGCTGCAGTGTCTTCCCCCTCCCCCTCCCCCGCATCCCGGGAACGAGAGCTTCCCACCTGGTATTCTGCCCGGTCAATTTCCTTTAAATCGATTCCAACACAATATTTGCGTGGATCCTCGGTAGCAACGTAGCATACTCGGTGGGAGGTTAAGTAGGCGTGGCCGTTTTGATAGTTGGGGATCTTATATTTCCTATTCTTTATATCAGTAGATGCCGGGGCATAACATTGGATCTGATGCCAAGCATGGCGTTTCACTCACCCCTCGTATAACCCGACCGCATCCTGCACAAAGAGAAGAGTCTCGTCAGGTAATAGCAAAGGGCGTAGTGCCGTGGTCAGGTCCAGAGACTTGAAGAACATCTAGCAGGTTCGTGCATCACGCAGCTTCCCAAAGGGACCGGGGCCAGCATCAGGTGGCCCCGGGACAGCCTGCATGCCGCGATAAGGCGATAACAACGGAATGTCGGGGAAACCAAAAGTCCGAAGAGTAAGCGAAGGGAAGTTCCCAGACACACTCGGGAGGCAGGCGCGACGAAGGACAACGCAGACTCGCAGTTTCCCACCCACACTTGCTCCTGCTCCTGCTGTTGCTGTTGCTGCATTTACAACTTCTTCTCCTCTTCTACTTCTACTTCTCCTCTACATCTCCCACCCATCGTAGCCCTCTTCTCTATCTTTCTTCTTCTCTCTCCATCTTTTTTGCCACTTCCGCCCTTTCATCTTCACCCTTCCCTTTAGACATCATCCGCCATGAACTCGAGCGTCCCATGGCGGGAATCCCGCTGGCCAGCTCCAGCACCCTCTGCTGCGCCTGTCCCTTTTCCAACTGGTAAGCTCTCTCCCGTGGTTGAACCCCTTTCAGTTCCGGTTCCAGTTCGAGTTCCAGTCGCTTCTTTGTTCAGCGCTAACGGTTTGACCCCAGCGACCCCAGCCTATATCCCAGTACAAGCACGCCGTAGTCTGGCACATAACAAAGCAACCCAGCCTGCCACAAATGGATTCCCTCCCCAACCCGCCATGCCATCTACCGAGTCGGATCCGCGACCTCGAATGGAGTTTCCACCGGCTGTCCGCAGCTACGTACAACGGTGTTTTGCCCCCGAGAACCAAGTCGCCAGCGTCGACACCAAGGAGATGCAAGAAAAACTCCGCTTTGTCATCACCGACGCCGCTGAAAACCACAAACTGGAGATGATAGACTGGGAGCGTCTCGCTCTGCCGCAAGTCATGATCCAGAATGAACGCAATAAGATCCTGGCCAACCCGAGTGTCTCCCACTGGGGCATGTCCAGTCAACCATCCTCCCCGGGGGATGCTTCGCGCAAGCGAAAGTCGACCGATATCCATCAAACCGAGAACTCCCCACCATGGAGAAAAGCTAACAATAATCGCAATCGTTTTGAAGACAGAGTCACTCACCCTTCCACAGAGAAGCGCCCCCGCATGACCACAGATGACTCGAGTAAGTCAAAAGCTAATCTGGAGATGAGGAGGAAGCGTTTCGAGGGTGCCGGCGCCACCTACGGAAATTCGGGCACCTCTTCCCCTGTCGACTCTCCGGCGCGCAGTGAACCCGACCAAGGACCCGTGATTGGCCGATGCCAGAAATTGGAGAAGAACTACTTCCGCTTAACCTCTGCCCCGAACCCGGATACTGTTCGCCCACTGCCCGTTCTCCGAAAGGCCTTGGATCTTTTAAAAAAGAAATGGAAGCAGGAGAGCAACTACACCTACATCTGTGATCAGTTCAAGTCTCTCCGCCAGGATCTGACGGTCCAGCACATCCGGACCGACTTCACAGTGACCGTATATGAGATTCACGCACGTATCGCCTTGGAGAAAGGGGATCTTGGTGAGTATAATCAGTGCCAGACCCAACTCCGGGTACTTTACGCGCAATCGCTAGGCGGGAATCCGACGGAGTTCAAGGCGTATCGTATTCTCTATTTCATTTACACCCGCAACTGGACGGCCATGAACGATGCTCTAGCCGACGTGACTGCTGCAGACAAGAAGAACGAGGCTGTTAAGCACGCCCTCGATGTGCGCTCCGCGTTGGCACTCGGCAACTACCATCGCTTCTTCCAGTTGTACCTGGAGACACCCAACATGGGTGCCTATCTCATGGACATGTTTGTCGACCGCGAGCGCTTGTCTGCCCTGGCCGCCATGTGCAAAGCGTAAGTCTTTCGTCTCAAACCTTTCCAAAAGGCTATTTTCTAACAGAGCCATAGGTACAAACCCGATGTGAACATCCGTTTCATTACGGAGGAACTCGGCTTCGAGTCGGATGAGCAGACCGCCCGTTTCGTCCTGGAACATGCCCCAGCAGAACTCCTCGAAGAGCGAAACGGGTCCGTCAGACTCTTGACCGGCAAGGCCGGGCTCGTCTTCGAACAAGCCAAATCCGAAGCGCACCGCGTCGTCGACATCAAAGGACAAATCTAACATGGGCCCCTCTCAGTCCGCTTATTCCTTCTGTCCCGGAAAACAGTTTTCAATTAATTACTCCTAGGCTGGTCCCTGGATCCCGTCTACTCTGCGCCACTACCTTGCCACTACCTCGCCTTGGTAGATTCGACCCTTTTCCCATCCCATTTCCACCCCAGCGACAGGCGTTTGGTCTACCAAAAATTCTTTTTCACGACATATCACCCAGGAGTTACATTGTGTTGGCACTTGGTCTCCTTTTTCTTCTTTTATTCCCATTCATCCCCCGGTCCTATTTGTGTTTTGAAGCACGGTACAACACACTAGTTGCAGCCAGCGCTACAAGAACCGACATGACTGATTGTCGAGGTACTGTTACGCTGTGCTGGTTGTATTGGTGCGAGCGTGTCGCTGGCGCACCTCAGTAGATATTTACCCATCTTGAGTACATTTAAGCAATGCAATTCTTGTCAGTATTATATTTCCACAGTCGTAGTATTGTAGGGCGAGCAATTATGATCTTATTGAGACTTCTTTTGATAGATATAATTAGCAATTTGCGAGTCTAATAGTATTATATCTTTGCCTCCTCTCCTCATGAGACAAGCTCTAAGTTCACAGGTTGCAGAAATACATTCTCAAGCGCCTTGCTGAGAGTCTCATCATCCGGGGCTTGGTATATGGGGACATCCATCAATGATTCGGTTACTTCGATAACCCAGTTCGAAACTTGAACTATTCCAGTGCCCTGCCCAATCTCGATTTGCCTAGTTTTTCGTTCAATACGCACATAGCACTCTATCCACTTATCCCTACCGATCTCTATATGGGGAGGCTCGAAGGTACAGTTATCTTGGCACAAGGCACAATGTTAGCAAACGTGCGACTGACTTGACAATTATTGGGGTCCATCTTAGTACTTTCGATCAATTTAACCCAGTTTCTTATCTCGGTGGCTAGTATGCATGCTGGTCAGTTCTCGAGTTTCCAAGGCATACTAACTAGCATACCTAGGCGTAGGGATTTTCTTTATCCTTCCCACCTTACTAACCTGATGCACCGATTTGTCCACTGCGGTTTATGGAATCTTTTGTCTCCATATTTGTCATGCAAAGTATTCTGGTAGAAGAGAAGTATGGTGGTAGGAGGGAAGTATTCTCATAGGATAGTTATGAGTTGGTGAAATAGAAAAAAGAAAATTATGGTTATTCCTCTGCTTTCATAGCTTGAAAATACTCGGAATTTGCCGTCAAAACTCCTACATTATGTCAGGTTTGCAAACGTCTTGACCTCGACAAACAGGAATCTGGCGTTGAGAACAGATATAGGAGGCCATGGTACTAGTATAATTTCGGGGTTTGCACAGACGTTCAAGGCAGTGACTTCGGGATCTAGTCAAGGTGGTATCACAGTACTTTCAGAGTTGTGATCAAGGAATTGGTTGGGTGTGGATCGGTTGTGCCTTGGAGAGCTCTGTTAATGTTCTTAATTTCTTTAGACTTGGCGTGGGGTTTCCCTATTAAATTAGGTTTCCCTACGTTAGTGTGAATGCAGAGGCCTGGATTTTTCTCGGTTCAGCTACCCGCTCTTGTACAAGATATCGGTATATGTGGAGGGAGCTCTGGTATCAACCAGAGATCATCCTTACCTCAGAGCAAATTCTCTCTAGCGCGGGCCCGTCGACCCCAGATCCTACCAGGATAGGTAAGCTCAGAGGAGAAATGATTTGTCGAAAGGGAAGGAATCGTAAGCGTAGGCATCGAAGTAGCGAGGTTCAAAGTCTTGCAATACTTCGTATGTCCAGTGTAAATCATTTTTGATCTTTCAAATCAGGCTCCTAAATATTAACGATGGCAGTGACCATAAATCAGGCGTTTTTGATAGGAAATAATTAATCCACTCGTAAACTTTAGGCTAGTACACTTTCCCAAAGAGGAGAATGAAACCTAAATGCGGCCAGGAGACTGAGGCACCAACTCTGATCTCATGAGGAACGGGTGGCTGAGCCTCGTTGCTTATACACTTCCGAGGTTTACCATGGCTGCAGATCGGAAGTATACTTCCTCTGGACTGATCACAATGCACGAAGAATAAGCACTAGCAGAGATGTTCTCCTGAACGAGGCTGAACAAAATATTATTTAAGAGTATGAGTTGCACCCGGTCAAATAGAAAAAAGGAATCAGCCCAATCACTCACCACCATGCCACGACTTTTCTCAGGGACCTTGGTTGGTCTTCTCGCATTATGCAGTCTATCCCTCACAACCATCGCTACACCAACAGCAACAGGGACCTCCCCCTCCCTCTCCTCGACTTCATCATCAATATCCCTACCAACCCTCTCCCCAGTCCATCATGCCAAAACCCCTACCCTCTCAATTGAATACTTCGACTCGGACCCAAACAACACCACCGCCCCAGTCGCCATCCTCATCCACGGCTTCCCATACTCAATCGACACCTACATCGACGTAGTCCCAGGCCTAGTAGACGAAGGCTACCGCGTAATCGTACCCTCACTCCGCGGCTTCGGCGGCACAGCCTTCCACTCACCAAGCACACCACGAAGCGCCGAACAAGCCGCGCTAGGCAAAGACGTAATCGACCTAATGGACGCGCTGCACATCGAGAAAGCCATTTTCGCCGGCTACGACTGGGGCACCGTCGTCGTCAACGTCGCCGCCGCACTCTGGCCACACCGCTGCATCGGCATGGTCGCAGCAAACTCCTACCTAATCCAAAACCGTGAGACAGCCTGGTCCGTCGCGCCGGCTACCTCATTCCCAGTAAAATGGTACTATTACGTCTTCCTCACACCATTCGGATACAGTTCGTTGGCAAACGACACAAAGGGCTGGGCGGAAATTCTTTGGTCGAGGAATAGTCCCAATTGGACATTTACAGAGGCCACGCTCGATGCTGTGGCGCAGGCATTACGGAATCCAGATTATGTCGATATTGCGACGGACTTTTATCGGAATCGGTTGCTTTATTCGAAGGGAGATCCGGATTATGCGGAGATAGCGGCCAAATTGGATAGTCAGCCTGTAATTGTGGTTCCGGCTGTTACGCTTGATCCGGATCAGGCTGTTGTTTTTCCGGCGACGGATGGGAGTGCGACGGCGAAGTATTTTGCTGGGAAGAGGGTGCATCGGATTGTTGAGGGGTGTGGGGAGGCGATCCCTTTGGAGAAACCGCGGGTTTTTGTGGATGCTATTTTGGAGGTTGCAGGGTTGAGTGGGAAGTAGATTGGATTTTGAACTTGAAAATTGAACTTGAAGTAATGGGCTATGGATACTAAATTTTAGTATCTGAGTACGGAGTACGAGAGAATAGTGGCATTTAATATGCGATTTGCATGGCCTCGTCCATGCTTTTAAATAGTAGTAGTATTAGTGGACTGGAGGCATATGCCTGACGCGGCTCAGCCCTATATTTAGTTAACTCCATACGCCATACTCGTACTGCCTGCGCTGAAGAAGTCCAAGCTCCGAGACAAGTAAGTCGAATTCGAAGATATCCCAATTCTAGACCTAAGACCACCACATCCCCACCAGCGGTGGAGCAGCCGCGGTCCACCCCAAATTGCTGCCCGATCTTCGAGGCCCTCGCCACCCAACCGAACCAGAGTGCACCAGTGCACCCCAAATTACAGAGTACATACTCTGTAACTCTGTAAAAGCACCACGGTTGAAGTTCACGGAGTCCGCCGCAGAACAACTACCGTGTGACCGGGGTTCCTGGGGTTTTCCCTCAGTGGCATCCGCCACAGTACCATTCTCCAATCCAAATCCAAGGACTCGCCCCCGCCACGGTGGGTCGCAGCGCGTGGCAGCCGTGGATGGAAATGGGTCCGGCAAGATCTCACTGGTCCAGGGATGTTCCGCCGGCTTCGAGAAATCGCTTCTGCGTCGTGTCCTTGGTTCTGGCCGCTTTGCCCCTGTGATTCCCCCGGTCGGTTGTGGTGCCTGTGCGGTTCCTTTAATTAGATTGATGCATGGTACGGGGGACAGGGGACAGGGTACAGAGCACGAGGGCAGTGTATGTAGTGAGAACTCTGCAGTAATGGTTCTCTGTCGTTGATTAGTTGTCGCTCTGCATATGAGAATATGCAGCGTGCAGAGTGTAGTGCAGAAAGGACAAAGACTGGCTAGGACTGACATCATGGGATCGACACCAGTCAGCTGGAGTTGAACCATGTGGTTGGTGGTGATGGTTGATAGATCACAGTAACCATGGAAGAAGGTTTCGATAGATATTTGAGTATGGTACGTACAGGATGGGTATACAGGAAGTGTTGCAGTGACGTGTATGCGCAGTACTGGTCGAGGCTATGGGAGTATATGCAGATATTGATACTGACACTATTTCATTCATTCATTCTAAGTCTATATAGACGAAATGTATGTAAAGTATAGCATAGTATAAGATAACATACTTACTAACTAGTATACTGGTACAATTAGACAAAGAGTATGATCCATGGACCCGGGGTAGCTGTTCCACGGACGGAGAGCCGGTTCCGTTCTTTGTTCGCTCTTGTGTGATCTGCAATAGCAATCCTACTGTACTACTTACTGTTAGTGTTTAATGTTCATCGTAGCCTCATGACAGGCTGACAGCGCGGACTTGTATGTGTATTACCAGGATACCCTGGTGGTTGGCGCGTAGCAGGCGAATGGCAAAAGCAGATGGAGTGCCCGAATAATGAGCATTAAAATACTAATATTCCGCGCACTATAATTCTACGAGTAAGTATTCGTAACTTAATACTACTAGGACTACTAGTACTACTACCATTCATTCCCTGCCAGTGGTGGACACCAGACCAGTTGGAACGGCAATCACTCTGGACTCTTGCGCAACTTCACCACTTCCACTTCCACTTCCTCTCCTTCCCCCTGATAATCCCCCCTCAATCCTTCCCCTCTGTCGCGATGAAGGTGAGAACCCCTTGCTGTTTGGAATCTCCCCGTGCTGGGGGGTGCTCGGACTGAACTAACTCTAACTTGTCTGATCCAGGCTATCCGACGGTCCTTGAAGGGGGAGAAAGAACCCAAACACCACCACAACCACCATCACCACATCTCCATCACCCCCAAGTCCGCCCTTGCGATTCTACCTCCCAAGAAGGTATGCTATGAGCCACCCCCTTGTGTGATCTGTGATTTGTTGCCCGTTGTCTACTGTCTATTGTCTCCTCGTGCCTGGTGCCTGGTGCCATTCCTATTACTGTCCTGTCCTGTCCCACTGCGCTCACACGCCCCCGCTGAATATTCTGCCCCTCCAAAGTGGCTCCTCCCACTCCAACTCCGATCGCGCTGACCGCATCTCCTCCAGGTGATCAAAGCTCTTTACGACTACACCCCCGAACCAAACTCTCAGGAATTGGCCTTCAGCAAGGGCGACTTCTTCCACGTGATCAGTAGGGAGGACGACTCCGACTGGTACGAGGCTTGCAATCCTCTCATCCCTGACGCCCGCGGCCTCGTCCCCGTCTCCTTCTTCGAAGTCATCGGTAAAAACGAAAGGGATAGTGGGGGCTCTTCCGATCTGCAGAAAAACGACCATCACGACTCGGGCTTCTCCGATCGCACTCCCGTCCCCGACTCTTCTCCTACCAAATTCGCCCCCTTCAGAATGTCCGCCCTCGGCAAAGGCCAGGGCGCCATGGTCTACGGCATCGTTCAGTATGATTTCCAGGCCGAGCGCCCCGACGAGCTGGACGCTCGCGCCGGCGAAGCCATTATCGTCATCGCTCAATCCAATCCCGAATGGTTTGTCGCCAAACCCATCGGCCGTCTCGGTGGCCCCGGTCTGATTCCTGTCTCTTTTATCGAACTGCGCGACATGCAATCTGGCCAGGCTGTCACCGATCCCCTCGAGGCTGTGCGCCGCGCCGGTGTTCCCAAGGTTGAGGAGTGGAAGAAGATGACTGCCGAATATAAGAATAGCAGCATCACCCTCGGGAAGATCGAAGCGGGTGGAGGAGGAGGTGGTGGTGGCGGCAGCGGTGTTGTGGCCGTCACCACCGGTATGGATCAAATGGCTATGGGCCAACAAGGCCATATGAGTCAAAATGGTGATCCCTACGTAAGTTGATTGCCGGACTTGCGACCTGCTGCGTTTGTTTGGAATTTTTAAGACTGATCTGTGTGCGCGTGTTTTCTAGGCATATCACCAGCGCAACGCGAGCAAGGGAACTCTCGCATCGCAAGCCCCCATGTCCCAACAAGCACCCCAGCAACCCTACCAGCCACCCCTTCTCGCGCCAGTTGCGGCTTCAATCCCTCGATACTGCTTCGACAACGACAAGTACTGGTACATCATTGAGGCCAAGATGGAAGACGGTCGATGCTGGGAATTGTCACGCTACTATCACGACTTTTACGACTTCCAGATCGCCCTGCTAACGCAGTTCGAAGACGAAGCGGGTAACCGAGGACGCCCACGCACACTCCCCTTCATGCCGGGCCCCGTCACCCACGTCACAGATGCTATCTCCAACGGCCGTCGCCAAAACCTCGACGAGTATATCAAGAAGCTCCTCTCCATGCCCCCACATATCGCCCGCTGCCAGCTCGTCCGCCAGCTCTTCGGGCCGCGCCAAGGCGATTTCGAAATTGACCCAAGTGCCTTTGGTGAAGAGGCCCGCTACTCTGGCGACTCCCATCACTCCTCCACCGGCGTGGATCCCTCGCAAAGCGTTTCGCGACAGTCATCCCAAGTCCCAATGAACTCGTCGCAAGACCGCGTCTCTCAGCAGCGTGCGCCAGGCCCTGCATCTCTCTCTAATGGTGGCCCGCCAGCCATGAACCGCCAGCCCAGTTCCCTCACCCAGGCCTCGGGAACATCTAATTCGAGCGCGATGAAGGTGAAGGTCTTTTTCCAGGATGACTTGATTGCCATTCGGATTCCCTCGGGCGTTACCTTGCAGCATTTGAAAGATAAGCTTTCGGACCGTCTGAAGATCCAGGAGGATATCATCGTGCAGTACCGCGATGAGAGTTCCGGGACATATGTCGATCTGATATCAGATGCGGACCTTGAGAATGCCATGCAGCGCAACACCAAGTTGACCCTCTTTGTGAGCATCGCATGAGGGAGCAAAAAAACAAAACAAAAAACAATTGTTTTTGATCTTGTACTCTTGAGATAGACATGTTTTGCTGGGTTGTTGTGGCCATGCGCTGGTATCTTCTCTTGGTTTTTCTTCTGCCGTTGGCTTTTTTTTCTTTCTTTCTTTCTCTTGGTTTATTCTTCTGGCTGTTCTTTTACCCCCTTCGCAATGGGCATAGGTGCATAGGCGTTTCTATATTGGGCTTTTTCTTCTCAAAGTTTCCCTGTGCTCTGTCGGCCCTTTCAGCGCTTGCACCTGGAATTTTTTCAAGAGGGTGGATGATCGTGGTGTTACGAATATGATGCGAGATATGCGGCATGGCTGAATATTTTCTTCCCCTTCTTCTCCCATTCTGCGTTGACGTTAACGTTAATGCTTACGCTTACGCTCTCCAATGTCCTCGGTCTCTTCATGCTTTTATCCCGGTCAGCCGAACCTTTCGTTTTGCTTGATACGGCTTTGCTTTGTTCTTTCTTTCTTTCTCTTTTTCTATGTCTCTCTTCCTACATCGGACGTACTGTTTCCTTCTGTTTTATCTATATTCTCCCGTTTGATGTTTTGGGTTTTATACCCTGGTCTGTCTTGACTTGTACATATGCTGCGCTCTGCATATACAGAAGGATTTATATCTAGGTTAGCTGCATCATGCTCGGTAATCGAATAATATGAAGCACTAGCTATTTGTATACTACTCGTTTTATGACTAGTTATACCATACTCCTGGCATGCACCTAATGTAGCCCTCTTCCGATTCACCGGGTCACATGACTCGGTCATCGGCCCGCACTTTTCGCCCGGCAACCGCAACGGCGCCAGACTCACTCCGATTAGTCTTTCTCGTCTTTGCCTCTGCTGATATACTTGGGTTCGAGCCCAGTCCTCTCACTTCTCTCTCTCGTTCCAAAGTCGCCTAGTGTTGATTTACCCTCTAGGCACAGGCACTATATCCAACTCCCGACAAACGGTCCCGCCCGACGAAAACAATTCCTGGGATAGAACCTCGGCTAGTACAACAGTCACAAACCACAACTGCATTTTGTACAGTATTCCTCTGCAGCAGCGAGCGAGTGTCTTTCTTTGTTTCCTTTTACAAAAATACACTTCACATCCGTCCCACCATGAGTAGACCATCTGCGAAGCTCTGCGCAAGTTGCTCTCCGGCGTTACGGCCCCGCGGCCGGGCATTGCGGTCTGCGACTCCCACACCGCTGCGCGTGAGATCTCGTTCATACACGACTGCCCCTACGACTGTCGCTACCCATTCCTCACCTCTACTCTGCTCCCATCCTCGTGTCCCGCAAGCTGCCCTGGCCACCGGGCTACCGGTGAATGGGCTCCGACTACAGCGCCGCACGCGCGGATTGGCGACTGCTACCAGTGAGGGGCCTGCGGGGGTAGAATCGAAGGCCGGGCCTGTGGATGGCCCTATGAAGGAGTACGATGTGCGTGTTGAGGGGGGTCGGTTACGGGATGATCCATATCAGCGAGGTGAGTAAAGATGAAATTCAATATATGTGGACCCTGCCACAGAATATCCGAGTCGAAGTTGAAGACCGGATGGATGGATTAATTGAAGCTAACAATATCAACCCGCTACCCCCAGGTATTATCCAAAATCTACAAGACCTCTTCGAAGCGCTCAAATCCTACCACCCACCAACCGTCGTCCACCCCACCCCCGAATCCCTCGACCTGCAACCAAAGCAATCCTTCTTCGGCTCTCTCTTCGGCGGCGGCGCAAAGACAGCGCAGACCTCTGTCGTACCGGATAATCTGCCAAAGGGTTTGTATATGTTTGGAGATGTTGGTTGTGGAAAGACCATGCTTATGGATTTGTTCTTCGATACGTTGCCGGACAATATCAAGACCAAGACGCGAATTCATTTCCACAACTTCATGCAAGATGTACATAAGCGCATGCATGTCGTGAAGATGAAGTACGGCAACGACTTTGATGCGCTGCCTATGGTTGCTGCGGATATTGCGGAGAAGGCTAGCGTATTGTGTTTCGACGAGTTCCAGTGTACAGATGTGGCGGATGCGATGATTCTGCGAAGGTATTTATCTCACCCTTCCTCTCCTCCTCATATCGCCAGAGATATGCTCCCAGAGACACATATACTAACATACCCACCCACTCATCTAGACTCCTCGAAGTCCTCATGTCCCACGGCGTCGTCCTAGTAACAACATCCAACCGCCACCCAGACGACCTCTACAAAAACGGCATCCAACGCGAATCCTTCATTCCATGCATCAACCTCCTCAAAACCGACCTCAACGTCATAAACCTCAACTCACCCACAGACTACCGCAAGATCCCCCGCCCTCCTGCAGCAGTCTACCACCACCCACTCGGCGAAAGCGCAGAGCAGCACGCACAGCGCTGGTTCGATGTCCTCGGCGACCCGATAAACGACCCACCCCACCCAGCCTCGCAAATAGTCTGGGGCCGGACAATCAGCGTTCCCCGCGCCAGCGGCAAAGCAGCCCAATTCACCTTCAACCAGCTCATCGGCACCGCGACCGGCGCAGCCGATTACCTCGAATTAGTCCGGCATTACGACGCTTTCATCGTAACCGATGTGCCTGGTATGAATCTGAACCAGCGCGATCTAGCGCGCCGATTTATCACCTTCATTGATGCGGTTTACGAGAGTCGGGCGAAGCTGGTTCTTACGACGGAGGTGCCGTTGGCAAATCTATTCCTTTCAGCGGATGATGTGAAGGGTGCGGGTGTCGGTGGTGGGGATCATTCCGATCTATCGGACGCGATGCGCAATTTGATGGATGATCTGGGGATGTCTGTTGCTGCGCTGAAGAATACATCTATTTTCAGTGGGGATGAGGAGCGGTTTGCATTTGCGAGAGCCTTGTCGAGACTTTCTGAGATGGGGAGTAAGGAGTGGGTTGAGAGGGGATTGGATATTGAGGGTAAGTCGAGTGAGCAGAGTAAAGAGGAGGAGGCTGCTTGGAAGAAGACTAGGAGTCATTGGAGTGAGGATAATATGTGATTTGCCACTGTTTAATGCGTGGTGATTATATTTATTCTTCTCCTCTCAGGATGTTCCTTTTCCTTTACGTGTTACTAGTAGATAGATGATGGTGATGGTGGCCTTGTATAGATGATCCGATCGGGAAATAGCATTCAATCAATACCCATGTACTTTTTTCCTAGGATATGCCCGATTGTTAAGCCTCGGCCAGCCAGATATACTGTAGTACTAACTTAATACTATGGCTTAGGTGATTCAATTGCTGTTCAAGACCGGTTAGCAAATGTTGGTTCGAGCGAGATGTTTCCGACTGCAGAATGGCATGACGTCAGATATCAGCATCAGCCTCAGCGTTGGTCTGGCCAGCGACTACGAGTATGTACTCTCAACCCCGTCTGAATGGAGAGAGTATTATTAATTGAATAAGTACTAAGCTGGAGTTGCTTACATGTAGTTATTGTTCTAGACTAATATGTTGATCTAGGACTAATCAAGCCTGTTCTGATCGTTCGATGCTCTGTCCCAAACCCCGAAGGGAACGAATCCACGAATGGGAGACGCATTATTCGCAATCAAGTTTTAAATGTGGTTTTAAAGTCATGGGAAGCTTGATTTTGAGGGTGGACTTGACTTGGCTTGACTGCTCCCATTATTGGCGCGTTATTCTAGTATGACCGCAAAACTGGGTCATGACTTGCTCATTCCCGAATCCAGTTTTCCGCTACGGAACTACATGATTTACCGCATTCGTTCAGGTTAGCGGTGTCGGTTCTACTCCTATGGGTCTTTACATCTGCCGGATCGGGGTTTGTTGGACTGGATGATTGCTTGATTAATTGTGTTTTGTCGATTGGTTGGTTGGTGGATTACATCATTCATGGTCAATGGTCGATGCTGCTTTTCCCTGTGATATATAGGCCATTTCCTTTTGTACGTATCTGGCTTTGAATTCTTCTTACTTCTCTAATGCTTTCTCCTCCCAGTATTTGATCCTAGAAATCTACCATTTACTATTCTTCCGAATTTCTCGAGAACAACAAAGTCATCATGGCAACTACAGCTGCGGCACAAGCAGTCGCCGATGCCAAAACTAACTCCATCTCGGCTGATGGAAAGTTCGCAGACATGCAGAAGGATACCGTTGAAGTCAACGGTAAACAACATATGACCACCGACTATGGCATCAAAATCTCCGACCCGGATCACTCGCTCCGTGTTGCGAGTGACTCGAGTACCGGACCATCACTCCTAGAAGATCAAATCGCCCGTGAGAAAGTGCGTTTTACCAAACTCTTCATTCGGAAATTTATGCAATAACCGGCCTCATACTGACCCCTGTCTGCAGATTATGCGCTTCGACCACGAGCGTATCCCCGAAAGAGTCGTGCATGCCCGCGGCACAGGAGCATTCGGAACTTTCAAGCTCTTCGAGAGCGCCGAAGACGTCACGACTGCGGGCGTTTTGACGGATACTTCTCGTGAGACGCCACTTTTTGTGCGCTTCTCGACTGTACAGGGCAGTAAGGGTAGTGCGGATACGGTGCGCGATGTACGCGGCTTCGCGGTGAAAATGTATACGGCTGAGGGGAATTGGGATATTGTGGGCAACAACATCCCTGTGTTCTTCATACAGGATGCGATTAAGTTCCCGGACGTTATTCACTCTGTTAAGCCGGAGCCGCATAATGAAGTTCCTCAGGGCCAGAGTGCGCACAATAACTTTTGGGATTTCATTTACATGCATTCTGAGACTACGCATATGAATTACTGGGTGAGTTTGTGCTCTTGACACTTATGTGACGGGTTTTTCGGCTCGGATCGACTACCATTATCAGAAAACGGCGTTGCTAACGAGATGCATTTCAATACAGCAAATGTCCGATCGAGCTATTCCACGCTCGTACCGCATGATGCAGGGCTTCGGTGTCAACACCTACTCTCTCGTTAACAAGCAGGGCAAGCGTCACTTTGTCAAGTTCCACTTCACGCCCGACCTTGGTGTTCACTCGCTCGTCTGGGACGAGGCTTTGAAAATCTGTGGTCAGGATCCAGATTTCCATCGCAAGGACTTAATTTCCGCCATTGAGGCAGGCCAGTTTCCTCGTTGGAAGTTCGGTCTACAGCTTCTTCCCGAGGAGAAGCTTGACGATTTCGAATTCGATCCGCTAGATGCGACGAAGGTCTGGCCTGAAGAGCTAATTCCAATCCGATATATCGGCCAGCTCGAATTGAACCGCAACGTGGATGAATTCTTCCCACAGACCGAGCAAGCCGCGTTCTGCACCAGCCACATCGTCCCTGGAATTGACTTCTCCAACGATCCCCTGCTGCAAGGACGAAACTTCTCCTACTTCGATACGCAGATCTCGCGACTCGGCGCTAATTGGGAGGAATTGCCTGTGAATCGACCCGTCTGTCCATACATGAACTTGGCCAATCGGGACGGCGCCTTGAGACATCGCATCTCAAAGGGCACGGTCAATTACTGGCCCAATCGTTTCGAGGCGAATCCTCCTGCTACACCAGCCCAGGGTGGATTCACTTCATACCCGGAGAAGCAGCAGGGTATCAAGGCGCGCGCACTGTCAGAGAAGTTCAAAGAGCACTACAACCAGGCCCAAGTCTTCTACAACTCTCTTTCCGAGATTGAGAAGATGCATCTGGCCAAGGCCTTCTCTTTTGAATTAGATCATTGCGACGACCCGGTCGTCTACAAGCGCATGAGCGAGCGCGTCGCAGCTATCAGTCTCGATTTAGCAAAGACAGTCGCTAAGAACGTCGGCGGCGAGACGCCGACCAAGCAGCTTAGAACGAATAAGGGCACCAAGGCGAAGGGTCTCAGTCAATTGGAGTACATGCCAGAGAAACCTACCATCGCAACGCGCCGAATCGCAATTCTAATCGCAGACGGCTTCGATTACAACGCGTACAACGCCATGAAAACAAGTCTCGAGGCGCAGAATGCATTCGTATTCACAATCGGTTCCCAGCGCCAGGGCGTCGTCGCTGACTCGGGCCAAAAAGTTGTGCCGGATAATTTCTTCTCGGGGATGCGGTCAACGCTGTTTGACGCGGTCTTCGTTCCTGGCGGTAGTCATGTGGAAAATAACCTTGCGAAGAATGGCGTTGCGAAGTTCTGGATTACCGAGTCCTTTGCTCATTTGAAGGCTATTTCTGGCGTTAATGAGGCTGTGCCGTTTATTGCGCGCCAGATTGGGTTGGATGAGGTGCAGAGTGCGAAGAGTGGGGATTCCTTGACGGATTCTTATGGCGTTGTCACTGGGTATGGTGATGCGTCGGGCTTGAAGGTTTCAAATATTGGGCCTCAGGCGAAGGGACTGGCGGAACGCTTTGTTTGGCATGTCTCGCAGCATCGGAACTGGAATCGTGAGTTGGACGGTTTGGCTGATCAAGTTGCTGCGTGAGTGTCTACAAGGGATAAGTAGCATCCACATATTGGTGTGTTTCTGAAAATTTAGTTATATGACTCTACGAATAAATTGTATGGAATTAATGAATGTTTTTCCTTTTTTCTTCGGGATTTCCCCCTCTTTCATCAATTGTGGCTTTGGGCTACGCGCGGAATCTTGCATTACTCCTGTGAACCATGGTGCCTGAGTTGTCTCCGTGGGTACCCGTGTCGTGGTAATTATCACATTCCTTTCAATGTGGATCAACGCGGCGTTAAGACCAGGGATGTTTTAAAGTAAATCTATTCTCCACACCTCTGAATTCTCCGGCAACGGTTGCTACTAGTACTCACTGTTGGACCGGATCAGCGGGGTTCCAGTGACACGATACATGGATACTCTTGCCTGGACAAGGCAGGGAAATTGTCATTGTCACTTTGAAATAATACTTTATTCTAAAAAAAGAAGTAAATGCCCTGTATATACATAAAAAGAAGCAACTTGTCTTAAAACCCCATCTCAAAGACCACGCGCATACTTCGCGGTGTCAGGGCATGCTTGACATGCTTGCCAATGGCCGGCGTTCCATCATTCATAGTTACACGCGATCATCGCACCGAAATTTCCAGCCATTGATTTCTGAACCAACTCGAGGCAGAAGTAAAAGTATAGGTCTTTCTCTGTGGACGTGTTCCACTCCGGGACTGGGACTTCCATCACTTATCTCTTACCACTTCCGCCGGAGCTTGCGACAACTATCTCAATCCGTTGCGCTTTCCAGATTTCCGAGTCGAACTACACATTTGATTTATTCGGCCTTCCTATCCTTACTGCTCTTCAATAATCCATCTTCCCCGCGGTGGTATCGGTGAGACCTGGAATCACCTGAATGCTACGATTGGGCGGCCACTTTGAACATGCCATTCCGGATCTCGCGTTCGACGCGCTTAATTGCGGTCATTGCGATATCAACATGCTTTTTTCTGGGGGAAATATCATGTCAGTGGAGCTAGATCCAATTTTCGTGGGTGCGCTTACTGACAGACGACAGTGGGATTCTACACACATTCGCTTGCGCTGATCGCGGATGCATTCCATTATGTGTGTTGAAAAAAAATGAAGAACTCAGTTACGGGGGCTTTCACTAATTCGTGTTTCAGCTGAGTGATTTGCTAAGTTTCGTGGTGGCTTTGGTGGCATTGAAGGTATGTCTTGTTACTGGGTAATAGGTGCAGGAAATATATACTGACCAAAACATAGGTTTCCGAAAATAGCGATTCGCCAAAAGATCTCTCCTTTGGCTGGCAACGAGCTCAGTTACTGGGAGCATTCTTCAACGGAGTTCTCCTATTCGGATTGGGAATCAGCATCCTATTACAATCCATTGAGCGATTCATTGCGTTGCATCGTGAGTCTTTCCGCTCGGTTCGACATCGCACACACTGATAAGCGCTTAGGTGTCGAGGATCCAAAATTAGTTTTCATTGTTGGGTGCATTGGGCTAGGATTGAACATTATCAGCGCATTATTCCTCCATGGTAAGTATGCTTTCTCGAAGAACCAGAGTTGTTGAATTGATGGAATATAGAACATGCGCATGATCATGGTCCACCACCATCTCTCGAAGCGGGTCCATCACCCATCAGCGACGACGGTCATGAATCGATCTCAAAGGTAACCCCCCAATCCGAAAATCCAGAGCGTTATAGTTATTAACAATACTAGCATCACAACCACAAGCATTCGCATCTCGAGAAGGACCAGGGAGCAGATTCGGGTCATTGTCATGAACACACCCATGGGCAGAGTCATGGTCATAGCCACGGCCACGGCCACGGCCATGGACACGACCATGGTGACCTGGGAATGATGGGGGTGCTACTGCATGTCCTGTGCGATGCGGCCAATAATCTTGGTGTCATTGCTTCCGCACTAGTGATCTGGTTGGCTAAATATGACGGCCGATACTATGCGGACCCGGGAGTCAGCATAGGAATTGCCATCATGATAATGATCTCCTCTATCCCTCTTAGTAGGTTTTTCTTTCCCATAAATCTCGAACGATGCTAACCCAACAATAGTCCGAAGAAGCGGTCATATCTTACTGGAAAGCGCCCCAGTAGGCCTTGATCTAAGCGACGTACAGCATGACCTAGAAAAGGTAGCACTCCCGCATACAGATTTTTACAAGATTTTGCTGATCACGATATAAGGTCCCTGGCGTCCATTCCATTCACGAACTGCACATCTGGCGCCTTAACCAGCAAAAGACCCTCGCATCAGTGCACGTTGTCGTTTCCGATCCCTCTGTGAGCGGATTTTTGAAAACAGCTAAGACGATTAACGAATGCTTTCACGCTTATGGAATACACTCTGCGACCCTACAGCCGGAAGTTTTAGCTGAAGGAGACGCTGTGTCGCCTGTCGATAGTGAGAAGAACCCCCGATGCCAAGTGGTTTGTGGGACTCTGTGTGAGACCCTGACTTGCTGCGGTTAATCATAATGGCAAAAATGGCAACGTTTGATATCAACCACCCCCAAGTGGTCGAGCAGTAACTCGACTATTTCATCTTCCTTGGTCTAGTGGTCATGATTTCCGCTTGTCATTAAAACCGATAAGCGCGGGAGACCGGGGTTCGATTCCCCGAGGGAGAGTTTCTTTTTAGATGTGCATTTTTCTTTACCTTTATAGTACATAACCTGGTTGATAGAGCCAAAACTGGCGGCGGTTTCCATCAACCACCCAAGTGGTCGAGCTGTAACTCGACTATCACGTCTTCCTTGGTCTAGTGGTCATGATTTCCGCTTGTCATTAACACTGATAAGCGCGGGAGACCGGGGTTCGATTCCCCGAGGGAGAGTCCTTTTTTGCCTTTTTGCTATTTTGTGGAGTTGCATTATCTCCTGGAATTGTTGCTTGATGAGGAGTTGTGAAAAAAAGACTTGGAAGAGAGAAATTCTAGCTAAAAAGTTGCCAACCTGAAATCATTTCAATTTTATCTATACCCTAAGCCTTATCATCGCCGATATGCTCTCAATATTTTGTTACCTTTGATAGCCTTGTCTCTTTGTGAAACTCAGAGGTCCATACATGGTAAGAGGCACATCTTGACCAAACAGGTCGCCAGACGGAACTGCTCCGCAGGTGATCATTGCCTTTAAAGTTTTTACAGGAGTCTCAGACGCAGTTCGATAAGATGATAGTCAAATAAGAACTGTTGCATAGCTCCACACCTATCCTGAGGCGCGGGGGGCTCCGCCATGGAAGTGCCTATCAGTTCCCATGCTTTCATTCCGATTCCGCATCGACGGTTCCACGAAAAGCCCCTCATGCGGGGGCCAACGGGGCAGAAGGAGGGGATCAAACACTCTGTCATTCCTTTTTCCTTTTCATCCCCTTGATCCAGCTTTCTCTTCTCAAAACACCCCCAAACTATACTGCAGCTTCCCATCTTCTTTTCAACATGACCGTCCAAAACTGGCAAATCCAAGCGCAAAAAGGCAAAGACCTTTTGGAGAGCTCAGTACCTAAACAATGGCTTGCATCTGCTGACCAACTGCCGCCTGTTACACAGAAAAATGTAACCGACTTTCCGAGGAAGAGCGGACTTTTGACCGATCGGGAGCTCGGAATAACGGAGCTATCGGCAACCGAATTGACAAGCGGAATGGGAAAGGGGGAATTGACAGCTGAGGAAGTTGTTGTGGCTTTTCTCAAGCGCTCTGTATTGGGACATCAGCTGGTAAGAAAGGATTACACTGTCGCGCTAGGTGATGATATACTAAGTGCATCTAGCTGAACTTTGCGACAGAGTTCCTGGCCGAGGAGGCAATCGCTCGAGCTAAGGAACTGGATGAATTCTATAAGGCAAATGGAAGACTTATTGGACCTCTTGTGGGTAGAACTCATGGAAGTGCGTGGATGTATCGGTGTGCTAATAAAGCGACATGCAGCATGGTGTGCCTATCAGTGTGAAAGAGCATATCGGTTTCAAAAATAAGACCTGTCATACCGGCTACGTCGCATGGTTGGTGCAGAACAAGCCATCCATGGAGCAACCTACTGATCATCATGCAATAGGGTTGATAGAGTCACAACTCAAGATGCACACCTTCTCCAATTGCTCTCTAAGGCTGGTGCAGTCTTTCATGTTCGCACCAATCAGCCACAAGCACTAATGGTACGTCTCCAACATTTACACTCATATATGTACTGACAAATTATATTAGCATCTTTGCTCTGAGAATAATATCACCGGGAAAACTTTCAACCCTCACAATCGTACATTAACGCCCGGTGGATCCTCCGGCGGCGAAGGTGCCGCCGTAGGTTTCCGTTGCTCACCACTTGGAATCGGCACTGATATCGGTGGCTCAATTCGAGGCCCAGCTGCCTTTTGTGGTGGCTATGGCTTCAAGCCTACGTCGATGCGGAACCCGATGGTAGGAATTGAAGTTGCTGCTGCCGGACAAGAGTCAATCCATGGGGTCGTGGGCCCAATGGGTCCAGCTTCAATCGAAGATTTGGAACTTTTCCAAAAGGCCATAATTGACCAGGAGCCCTGGAACGATGAGACATCGTTGGTGCCTCTGCCCTGGAAGACTGTAACTCCGACCCGAGATATTACCGTTGGTATTATGTGGGATGATGGGTATGTTAGAATCCAAGTCGAATATCTGACGAACCGCTGCTAAAAAGATTATATAGTGTTGTTCGTCCTCATCCTCCTGTCACTCGTGCCCTTCAATTTGCGAAGGAAAAGCTAGTTGCAGCCGGGATCAAAGTTGTCGACTGGGAGCCCTATAAGCATTCTTATGCGTGGGATGTCATTGTAAGTCTAGTAATTACCAAGCGAATGCCCCAACGCCTGCTGACAACTCAAAGTCCACACTATATTACCCGGATGCTGCTGGCCTGCAGCGCGAGATGCTCCGCAAATCTGGCGAGCCAGCGCTCCCACTGAGTGAGTGGGCTTTCTCATACGGACGTCCCAACCCGCTCACTCATCATGAAACCTGGAAACTGCAATTGGAGCGCGACATTTACCGTGACGAATACAACGCACTTCTCAAGAGCCGCGGTGTTGACTTCATCATCTCCCCTAACTACCCCGGAGTCGCTGCTGTGATGGGTGAGTCACACTACTGGAACTACACCGCAATCTGGAACTTGTTGGATCTTCCGGCTGTGACTCTTCCTTCAGGCTTGAAGGTTGACCCGAAGCTGGATGCCTTGACAGAAAAACACAAAAACTACACTCCTCGTAATGAGGCAGATGAGCGAGAGTGGAAGAAGTACGAAGGCCCAGAAAGATATGAGGGCGCGCCTATTGGGCTGCAGATTGCTGGACGACACTTCAAGGATGAGGAGACATTGGCTGCCTCAAAGATTTTGGAAGAAATCATTAGGGATGGAAAGAAGGGAGTTATTGTTTGACAACATTGTACTGGATTGAGGAATATATTTACTAGGAAGTTGGTTTCTTCAAACTCCAAGTCCAGAATGAAATATTTTTTACCTTGCCACCGCATTCCGGGTTCCTGTTTAGTCCCCAGTATTTACAATATCCATTTCCCAGCCGCAAGTCTGACTCCAATGGTTGATACGATGATGTTAAACCTGAAACTCGCCCAATCGGCTTATTATCGCAGAGGTTTTATACTGATATCCTAAACGTCACAGGTAAAAAATCAAAAGACAAACAAGACAAAAACATATTAGAAATAAACCGACTAGAATTACCTTCTCTTCACTCGCTTGATGGGGAGGTGGAGGTGGAAGGGATTAGGTTTTAATATCCATGTCTAATGTAAAATTATGAACATTGTTGAAGACGTTGCCATTGGATCCGGTTGTTGTCACTGCCAGGTTAAGTTATCCTGCTTGGATTGATGTTAAGTTAGATTGAGATTATCTTCTACTTTACCATCGGACGGCAGTAATGTCCACCTATGTAGCGGATTTCCTATGCGAAGTCTTGGCTTTCCCATTCCGTTTTAGTGCTCAGTGAGCGCTGCTTTTGCTCTTTCAGTAGATCTGAGCACGTCTCTGAGCACGTCGACTTGATCAGTGATCATCACGTGACTACTCTGAGCTGCTCTCTGATCCCTCTGATCTGCTCAGTGAGTCTGATCTGAGCACTCTGATTTGCTCTCTGAGCATTGCTTATATGAGAGCCAGTGGCCTGACTCAACTACCCCAATAAAACGCAACACGCTATCCCTCACAAAAGTCTCTCCCCATTTTTAGAACGCTCAAATGTTCCATCACAAAAAAGCTACGCATCACAAACAGCTGCAAAGTTGCGTAGCAAAACTAACTCCTAGGAGCAAACACACAGAGCAGCTCACTTTATTGTCCTACGAAATTCTGGTTGAAATTCTGCAAGCTCCTGGGAATAATTCGTCGAGTTTGCCTTGGTATGCTGCTTCTCGCAGAGGTCAAAGTCCAGAGAGGGCGGGGAGCCAATTGTCTACAACTTCCAATTAGATCTACATATGTTCGGTTTGAATCATTCAACAGAGGAGTAGTTTGTAGTAAAACAATAGCCTCGTTGCAGCTGAATGCTACCAACGAAGATGACCTCCTAGGAAAATTAATCCTACAACTCGGCCGATCGGGGATAGAGTAAGATTACTTACAGCGACCAATAAGCAGGCAATAGGGTCATAATGCTTTGCTGCTCCTAGGAGCTTGAACTTCGATTGTTATATTCACTTCTTTTTCCTACTCCCCTACTGACCATAGATCCTGGGAGCAAAGAGAACATAAAAGCCTCGCAATTATGTGGAGGGCCCACGAAAAAGCTATGCTTCAGAAGCAGTATTTATCAGCCTTTCGCGTCCCCCTGATATCCGGCCAAATGTTGACCCCAGTCAGCAATAGTCGGCCTGATCAACATTGGAGGAAACCTTGTATCTTGGTCCTCTAATGGAAATTTCCACACATCTGCTACCCGTTCATCCGGCAGATAATCAGCATAAATGGACCATTCTGCCTTCCCAGACGAGCCATGTGGCTGAAATTCGAATTCAAAAGTCGTACTATGCCCGAGAACATATTTCATATACTTCAAACTCGGCATATGGCGGGCTGCATGGCCTAGTGAAATGAGAGTTCGGTGGAAATGTTCGCGATCGAAAATCGGCCGCTCAATATTGCCTTCTTCATAGTCACAGATGATAAACTCCCAGTCTTCGACCTCGTCGATTTCGAGTTGGTCCTCGGGTGTTGGATGAGCGACCCACTCGCCTAAATAAGTAGATTATTAGTGAGATGAAGGATGAGATTCCTCTAGCCTAAACGGGGAGAGTGTTGCAAACAAAAGGGAACAATTGAACAGCCGACGGCGAGTTGATGGATATACCCGATGGAAGTCTTGGAGGTACCCCAGTTAACTCTACCACCTCTAAGAAAGGCCAATAGAGAGATCGGGTGGTCGTCAAGGGATGACCATCTGTATCTAAAGGAAACAGAAAATCTGGTTTGAGCGATAGCTGGTGAATCTTCAGTTCTCTGAGTGACAGACTCAAATGCAGAAGATTCTGCGAAAGAAAGTCGTGATCTGCAACTAGAACATTTAAGCCAGGCATCATTCGCTTCCAAGGGCTTTCCCTCTGGTTACGGAGCCTAAATACCCTCAAGCTTCGTGGCATCATCAAAAGACTGTCGGCTACAGCTACTAGGGTGTCAGCATTTGGGCTCTCAAATGTATTGCTGCCCTTTTCTATGTAGGGATTCTCTTACCTTGACGTCTTGTTTGGATGTATTCAATGTGATCTGGGCGAATATATTCATCTAAGCCCAGTGTGATCTCTTTAAGGGTTTTACAGCGTTGGGCAATCTTCATGGCAGATCCAGCCCAAATTTGATGAGAAGGGAAACCGTGACGAAAGAAAAGACGATCAATAGACAGGTACTGACTTGGTTCTCCCCTTTTTATAATCATAGCGGTAGTCGCCTGCAATATCGCAATCAGATGTGTAAGGCTCCTTTCCTGCTTCGCGACCCAGCAGCGCCAACTCAAGTGAAATGCGCAAATCGGGATCCCAATTTGTGAGAGTGTTGAAAAGATTGATTATTGCCGACTGAAAGGCAATATCATTATTCTGACGGACATTGTTCTCTAGATTGTATCCTTTCTGCTTGCGGGTTTGCCAATCCGGAAGCTCAACAGGCACCACAATGTGGTAGTTCAAATGACGGATCATAGATCGTCGTGCCAGCCCATTTCCAGAAGTTACGTTCCGAAAGTGATTCAATGACATTGACCTTCTACAGCCCTCTTTGCTGACACCATCTGCACTGAAGACGTGGATCGGTTCAGAGTAAATGAGGGGCTCGAAGCCGATCTGCCATTGACGGCATACTCGAGTACAAGGAACCAAAGAGGCTTCTGATTCCTGTAGATGGTTTGCAATCAAGCATAATATCTCCTGGGGAAGATGGCGTGCCATCTTCGGACTATGGAAACAGTTTGTCCACGGCAAGTGTTGGGAGGCTGATGGGTAAGCAAATTGGGGTGGAACATGCTGGCGGTCGTGGATTGCCGAGATCAAAAGGTGGGGTCGCCCTACGTCGCCACCAAGAGTAGCTCTGGAAGCCTTGGCATGCCAACAATACAGAAGGAAGGAGTGAAAGCTTCGCGTATGTGCACACAATGAGGGGCTAAAAGTGAAATCATTTTAGTCGAATTGCTAGTGGAGTCTTACCTCGCAGATCCGTTTCATGTTCTATAGAAAGAAAAAGAGAGACAAAAGGTCTTTCGGGGTGCATTATATCCATAATGCATAGATATAAATAGTTGTAGACCTTGGTCTCTATGAATCGACTCGATATCAGGCTCAATATCTACTAGAGATCCTGACGAGACAATATATTGAGCGTAGAAAATTCTCAATTTTTCATGAGTATGAACGAATTTATACGCACAGAATCTAGTTCCTAAGCTCGATAGCCTGTCTTGCTTCTCTTTGCATTGTTTCACTAAGCCCCGTCGCAACCAGTATGATATTGTAAAGTTTTGGCAGATACGATGGTAATTCTGGGTAATGTATATTTCTGGTCTCAGACGTGTAAAAACTGGTAATACTGTGTATAGTCAGCTAGAAACACCAGGCTTCGAGTTGAATGAGGGACTTGAGCAAGGAGGAACTTGAACAAGTCAACGACCTCGGGAGTATAGAAGAGGCTCGATTAAGGATATTTGGGGCCAAAAGTTTCCTCGCACTTCCGGACTACCCGTGCCAAGACGCTCGCAAGTTTACGCTGGAAAAGCAAAGCTCCAACACCAGAAGATATCCGCGATTCGTTGGATATACTTGAGCTAGGTGCCGAAAGCTGCATTGATCTTCCCACCTCACGTAATTGAGTCAGGGTCCGAAACACGCCAGTGTGTGCGATTATGGCTATATTTGTGCCAAACTTGTACCTACATGCTGCTAATTTCACTAATGCTGCATTTAGCGACATGATCATCCTGTGGGTTCAATTTCGAGGTCTCCTTTGGATGATGATTTGATGGATGCTAAGGTAGTTTGCTATGCGAATGTAACGTCGCCGGGATCTTAATACATAAGCTCATTGTTTCATATGTTTATGCATTCCTTCGACCCCGCAGGGTTGTGTGGGGTCTTTAAGCTTCTTAGGGGTCCATAAGTGGCGGCGGGGCCCGTAGGGGCGAAAACCAGGGCCCTTGCTTCAGGCACAGCCATCCATAGGCGAAGTTACTACTTGCACTCGCGTGAGAATACTCTGTACAGTAGTCCTTAGTGAATCCCGGCGAAGGGTCGATCTGAATTGCAGTACTGGTCAGGATTGGTGTGAAGTTCTCAAAAACTCACTGAAGTTCCACTCCTTGTAATTAAAGATCATCGCCATTCGAGGGGGCTTAAGCTTCCCCTCTTTTTCTTTCTCCTTTTTCTTTTGCTTTGGGCGAGGGAGGTCACAAAAATCAGGTTTCGAAAGATTCCGGTTTTCATAATGGACTTTGAATAGCAAATGCAAGGGTCTCAATCAAAGCTTGTAAATTTACATTCATACGCTGAACGGTTTGGAAGCTTGTATGATCGGTTTACTTAGGTCGGCTCGTTGCGCCAGAAAAGCAAACGCAAGCCCAGGTGTTCTATTCAAGGTCCCTGGTCACCAGAACTTGCCAATATTTATGCCACAACTCGACATTGATGTGCTTCATTGCACTCCAATACAGTATGCATAGTTGAGCCATAACCCACTGCAATCACCATTAGGTGCAGGATTCCATTACACTAGGTAGAAGGTCCCAAATTGAAAAAAAAGTACTTGATGTTATCTTTTATACATTTTCTACTCACGGAGCAGACTAGAAGTTGAATTTTACAGATTCAACACGCCGTGGAATTGGTATCGCTCTGCGTCCTATTAGATCAAATTCTTATCCCATCCCATGCCAAGAAATCCTATGGAACTTGATGGCAATCCAATGGGACTCGCACTGGTCATAAGTTGTTATTTTTCGGTAAATTTTCACTACGAATAGCTAAAAAGTAGAAGTAGATCCAACTTACTCAATATGGTAAAGCAGGGCCTTTGCGAGTCCCATGTAGTATGTATCAGCTATCTTTCCAATGAGTGTGATGAAGAGAAACATGAATTGAATTTTGAAAAGGCCCAGATGAAATATGTGCGCTCCTATACACCCAAACCTTCATAGATTAGACATAAGCATCGCACGAACTATCGGTACTCTGGATACATTTTGCGAATTTCTTTCGTCCACTGTTGGAGAGTAATATCCTCATCTCCCCAGGCAACGCAACCCTTCGGCATTTTTCTCATCCTCTCCGGATCAAACCTTGGCACGTAGAAATGGTCATGGCTTGGATGACAAGCATTTTGACAAAACTCCCCTGCCTTCATTTTCTTAAGGCATTCACTCGTAAGCGTGGTACTAATGCAGTCTTTGCAAAACCACATATCACCGGGCTCAGTCCAGAGATGACCACAACCATCATCGCATTCCATGTCCAGAGATATGGCGGGGCCTTCATCCTCTTCAGCAGGCCAGACATTTAATGAGACTGCTATGATTGCAAGAGCAGCAGCTGTATTCTTTTCATCACCGAAAGCAACAGATGAGAACAGAATTTGATTGAAAGCAAAAATATCATTTCCTTCGTCATCGTCGGAAAGAAGCTCCAAGGCCACCTGCCGTGATGGACGGGCTTCATGCTCGGCCAGTTCGTCGTTGCCTTCAACATGGTAGAAGCGAGCAGCAAACAAGCGAGGTGGAAGGGGAAATTGCCATTCTGGTAGCTGCTCAGGTACAATGTCTCCCAGCTTTTGTAGATAGCTCATGGCCAGATCCCGGTCACCCAATTCATTGGCTTCTTTTGCTCTGGTGTAATAGATCTCCCCAAGTCTGGTACTCATAAGGAAAACCATTTCAAAAATTTGCGAGGTCATTTGGGGCAGATCATTTTTAAAAGCAGTTTCCAGATACTCCATGACCCTGTGTGTTGGAGGGTTGGGGATTCTGGACAAGTGATACGCAAAATACCCCCGAAGAAGATAGGCCTCCTCATGGAATTGACCCCTCGAAGCAGTTTCAATTGCGTCTGGATATATCTGATTCAAAATCTCGAACCGCCCCGTTTCAATCGCCGTCTTTCTGATGGTTTCATGGAACTCTTCATTGGATGCCTGGTCAATGGCTAGACCGGTCAGATGGGAGCTATCAATGTTTCGGATCTTATAAAGAAGGCCGACAATATCGCTCCATCTGGCACTGGCACTGTACTTGTAAAGTATATGCTGTGTACTCTGATGATGTGTGGGATTGTGTTCAATGCACTTTGACCAAACTTTGACCGCATCGCCAAGTTTGCCGACATTCCAATATCGGAAGCCCAGGTCGAATGCTATTTCAGCAAAATGCCGTCGATTGACTTCCAGCCATTTTGTATCGTTTTCATAGCGCTCCATGAGTTCGTCAAGGGTTTGGATAGCCTCTTGATCAGAAGAAACATGTCGGGCCAGAGTCTGTGAGGCTCTCCAATTTGAAGGGTCCATACGTAGAGCGTGACGGCATCGACACTCGGCCGCCGAATCCATCGCAAAGTCTCCCAGGATAAATGCCATTTGAACTTCCCAGAGCGAATCTGGCGTTTTGAAGTCAAGAGTGGTCTGAGACCACTTCTCACCCTCGTAAATTTGGTCTAGAGAGGGTTCCTCGATTGAACCTGTTTTGACACCCGTCGTACCATTCGATTTGACCTAGATTAGTGCCATCAGTAAAGCTCCGAAACAAGACAAATTCAACTCAAGAGCTTACCTTTGAAAGGAACTTGAGCACGAATTGGAACATCTCCTTTGTTAATTCAGGGCTTGCAGGGGTTCTAAACGCAAGTTCTGCCATTCGATGCGCAGAAGGCGACAGAAGCACTTCGAATGAGTTGTTCCCACTATCAAGCAGCCTGGAAACCCACTCTTTCGCATTTTCATCAAGATTTGACGTTACGGCGGAGTTTCCTAGCCATCTCTTTATTTCTTCCATTCCTCTATCTTCCAGTATCCAAGGTGGGAATGCTGGGATAGGTTTTGTGGACCAGAAAAGATTCTGGATCGGGGCTGAAAAGCAAAAAAGCTTGACTAGATCGGGTCCAAGATCGCTTTTCAAATCACGATCCACTAGTGCAAGATCCACCTTGGATAGGTGTTGGACAAGTTGCCGAGCAGCATAGCCTTGTAAAACTGTCAACCTTGCATCCGCTTTTCGGGCAAGTACCCGAAGAGAGCTAGCAGCAATCCGTATATGAGCAGTGTCCTTTTCTTCCTGGTGAATCTGGACTTTGTGTCCAGTCAACTTTTGCTGAAAATATTGCTCTAGTTCCAGTTTCCTCAGAAGGTCTGGTGGACAAACGGTGTTCAAGAAATGCTGTACAACATTGATTTCGCTTGGGTGAATAATCTCTCCATTCTCCCCATTCTGCGCAGTAATCTGATGTCGTTCTGGAATGGCTCGCAGGGTCTTGGAAGATCGGAAATCCACATATCCATCACTGTCGACTTCAAACAGGAGGAACTTGGTCCTGAAGCGCACTTCCAATGGGCGAAGAGGAACTGCCGCGCTTCTTAGTTGCAACACGCCGGTCATCTTCTCAACAGACATTCGCTCCTCGGCATAGGTGATCCAAAGAATAATCTCATTGATCTCCTCCAGCTCGCCTTGTGTGCGAATCCGATTGAGTTTCTTGACATCTGCCCTGATATGATCAGTCAATTCTTTCCCGGCATTCTTCAAAACCAACTCGATTCCATCCATATAGTCCAACGCGTCAATTTCGTTTAGGGCCGAGTCAATTTTGAAATAGTTGCCCCCGGTCTGGTGAGACAGCCTATCAATGATGTTCTCCCTCAATTTTGGTACTCCAACCTGTTTGATATCCGAGAGAGAGTCAATGCGATCCATTCGTGTCGTGATGAATTTGCGAAGATCATCTTCACCCTTTTCATCGATCGCTATTCTTGGACACAGGATGCCGTTTGTAGCCAAATGATCCATAACGCCCGGCGTGCTGGTGATGAGAATTCGAAAGGACGGACTCTTCAACTGCCAGACCTTTTGTAGGAACTCGAGGACCGAATAATCAATTTTGTCGTCTTTATCACCCAGCTTATTAATGATAATATAAAAAGTCGCATCTATAAAATCCAATCCTTCGTTCTGAAGAAGAAGCTGCGGCAAAATATCCTTCGGATCGAGAACACCGACATTGCGGCAAACAGTTGCAGCCGCTTGCATGTAAGATGTATCGCTGTTGGCAAACTGCCAGATTAACGAATTCGCAAAAGCATCAACTCCTGCATTCTCATCTCTGTGCAGGAAAGAAAAACCGACTAGCTTCCGCGAGTCGCTATCTTGCAGATTACCCTGCTTTCGCAAGTGCTGAATGACCGTGGAAGCTAAAAAGGTCTTTCCAGTTGCTTCTCCACCCACGATTCCAAGAATTGGAACATCGTCATTTTTATCTGCCCAGGATTGAAATGTAGGCTCTGAAAAAACCCATTTCCCAGTCCCTGGTACAACGGTCTTCCGAATGCCATTGTATCGAGTCTCCCAGGTTGCAATAGGCTGCTGTCGCGCGCTGTCCCAGGTCTCAGTCGTTTTATTGAAAGCCAAAACTCTGAGAATGGCATTTTGGTCATCTTCCGTTTGGCGCCTCTCTTGCTTCTCAGCTCTGCCCTCAGTTAGAAGACCCAAAGCGTTCTTCGAGTTCCTGTTTGCCTCTGACGCTTGGCGAAAAGTCTGGGCAGCAACAAGAAGTTCTTCTTTATTGACAAGGCCCTCCATTTTTACCAAAAGATCATCCGCATCGTTCTCGGAAATAAAAGTAATTTTCAAAAATGTCTTGATCTTACTTCGATGACTCTTGAGCTCCAGGGCGCGATCGCAAATAGCCACAAATAAGTCAAGATGCTGGCAGGCTACCAGGCTTAACTTGGGATTCATTCCACCATGGCTATACTCTCTCAGGCGATCCAGAAAGTCGGCGCATTTCTCAAAAAGTCCCGCCAGCGTCACAAAGGAGCTTTGGTAGTCTTGGTAGGCATTTATGACAAAACTGATCGCATTGTAACATTGCCCGGCTGGAGGAAACACCTAAGGAGATTAGACTAATAGCCACGAAAAGAAGACAGTAGGAACTTACCTGAGATGCACCTTCAGAAACTATACCCCCGACCGTTTTGATTACCCCCAAGGTTCTGGAGAATGTCTCCTTAACAGAGGTAGACGCCTTGGAGCTTTTCTTACGGGGGTTTTGGGCAGCATCAAGGTTTGCCAAAACATCGTCAATCTCTAAGCCTGGGTTCACTTTGTTCCCCGACAGCTCTGCAAGCTTCTGGACTCGCTGTCGAATTTCAATCCAGGCAGCGCTGATTTGCTCATTTATGGCGGCATCCGTCCCAGCAGGGACATTGCTGACTGCGACGGTTTGCATGGTGTCACTTCAGGTGGGCCGAGGACCTGGCAAGCATCGAAATTCGGGGAGAAAGACAATCAAGAAAAAGCGCGGACGGGGATGGAGCAGAATGGCGATAATCTTTTGGTTGTGTTTGTTTATGTCGATCGCTGTGACAGGGCCCAATCCGATCTCTTACTTGCCCCAGGGTGGGCTCTCAATGGCCCCTGAATCTTGGTGAATCTAAGATACCCCACTTGAACACGAACTGGTGCTGACGAACGCTGGTGATTGCCTCCGAGTCGATAACTTATGATGTCATGCAGAATCTTAGTTTGCTGGCGTATGTCGTATTGGCCTATATAGAGTGAATGTATACCAACTCGGCAACTTTCGTTGCATGAGCCAACAATGAATAAACGCTTCAACCTTCTATTTAGGTCCAGGTATTCTGCAGATGGCTAAATTTATCTATAAATATCAGCTCACCCTGATTATCCCAAGCCGACTATTCAAAGGTTCAATTTTGAAGACTCTTCGGCCGGTACTCTTATTTGGACGACATTCACGGTTTCCTTTTTGGGCCGCAAAACCAAACGACAACTTGCCGCGGTTGGACACGGCAATCTCTGCACCGCCTTCGCACGGTCCGCCCATCTAAACAAATGGACATCGACAACCGAGAAAATGACCGAATCTAGCGGGTTCTTGCATAAAAAGAAATCACCAAGATACCATGGGTCACACAAAACCAAACGACTTCGTGACGGTGAAGACCTCACTCCCGACCTCTCCACTCCCCACAAATCATGCACGGTCCACATTGACAACAGACCGGTTGCTCCTCCGGCCCCTTGCAGCAAGCGATCTCGAGGCAATGTATGTCTTGCGCACCCAAGAAGATGTCATGAGATGGACATCGGCTGGCTGCATCGACCCGAATATCGAGATGACCAGAGACAAATTGAACAATTTCTTGCCACCAAATGACACCAAGACATTCAATTACGCCATTTGCCTCAAAGAGACGGGGGAATTTATCGGCATGGGTGGATGTCACCTCTTTCCTGCGGAACATGGCTGGCCCGAGGTCGGGTACATGCTTAAAAAGGAATTCTGGGGCCAAGGCCTGGCATCGGAGTTTTTGAATGCATGGCTGCGGGCATGGAAGGAGCTGCCACGGTCAGAGCGGGAGTCCAATGTTGCGAGGGAAATGGTGAATAGCGAGGGATCGGTGCAGGAGCACCTCATAGCTATCACGGAGGAAGCGAATTCTGGGAGTCAAAGAGTTCTACTGAAGGCTGGGTTTGAGAAGTTCCGGGAATTTGATGAGGAGGACGTCTCACAGCCTGATGGGATTATAAAGCTCATCGCTTTCCGTTACTTCCCATCGAGAGAGGATCTTTGAGGTATGGGAAGTGCTGATTATGTATTTTATTGATAGACATTTTTTTTGAGCGGAAGAAGCAAGATAAAATAAAGAAACGGTCACTGCTTGGTATTTGTGTACAGTACTAGATAATCTCAATTCCAAACCACCAAAGAGCCCTGGAGGTAATAATTCCGGAGATTCGGATATTATTCTAATCAGCCTCAGAAGTACCGTTTGCTGCCAGCTGATCACAAAGATGTACCGAAACAGATCGCCACTTTGGTGTATCCACATATGTTGTCTTGATGAGAACCTCTGTCACGGTGACGGCCTTTTCAAATATGTCAATCTTCTTGTGACCAATGCTAGTTCCATTAGAGACGCGAGTGAACGGCACAGACAGGGTGCCATTAGCGTCCTGGCTGTCGACAACCTTCGCCTGCACTTGGTACGATCGAATAACCTGGCCATTACTTTGATCTTCCATCAAAACAATGCGGTCAATGGCAGTTGGGTAGTCAAATTTAATAGAGTATTCTCCTTTATCGGTCTGAGAATGCGCTGCATTTGGTGCGATGGGATCACCATAGCATGAGCTGATGAAATCGCCAAGTTGTTTGTACCGGGCTGCATAACTGGCTGGGATCAGTCCACTTCGATCGGGTGTGAGGTCCAATTCGAGAAGACAGTTGCGGCCGACTGTCTTATGGTAAACGTCGATCATTTCTTCGATGGATCGCAGTGGTTGGTCGACGCCGAAAAACCAGCGGTCTTCAGTTTGTAGAGTGGTGTCACATTCGGCTGGGCAGAAGTAGGGACTTTTAGAGTCTCCCCCGTCATTTGTCACGCCACTACACAATCAGCATCTCAGAAATCGTGCAGGTTCCATGTACTCAATATCAGAGCTCGAGAGTACGTACGTTGACCAGTTCTCTTCCGGTGCCTGCCCTTCTTCTGTGCCGATCCATCGAACTAGAGCTAATGTCAGGTAGAATTCTGGTCTGATAACACGAAATTCACGAACTAGAGTTTGAGGACAAGCAATTGCCATCAGTATCACATCCATTGAATATAACAGCCTGGGGCTGGGTTTCCTCCAATAAAGCTTCAATTTTGTCTTGTTGCGAGCTGCTATACCCGCCATCAAACCAGATCTGCGTCAAATATGGTCATTAAAAAAAGCCAAGCATAAATGGAGTAACTTTCATTAACTCTCACCTCGGTCAAACTCCCATAATTCTTCCATAGCTCACCCAATTGGTCAAAAACAACCTGGTCATAAGTGCTATTGGTGACATTAACCTGACCAGGTGCCCAAGAGCCAGCTCTAACCTCCGAATTCTGCACATTCAGAAAGTTATTCACAACAACGCTGTAATAGAACCCGTGGCCAATGTTGTACTTCTGGGCCGACTCGACGAAGCTCTTCACAACATCTTTACCATGTACCGGAGACTGTGCGATGGTATAGTTATAAGGCACGGTCTCATTATCCCGATTTTTGAAAGTTACTTGACTCGGCCATGTCGTGAATCCACAGTTATGCTTCGCGACGAGCGTGGCATACTTCGCACCAAGGGCGGCTGTTGTATCCATCCATGCATCGGTATTGATCAAAGTGGGGTCGAATAGATCTACATTTGGCACTAAGTTTGGGACATTGTTGCAGCCATCAATGCTTAGGTATGTGGCTATTTCGAAGTGAATGAGCACGCCGATTTCTTTGTCTTGGAAATCGAGTTGTTCTTTCGTTGGAAGTGCAATCTTTGATCCGTCAATCGGCGAGATGCGGTATTTGGGCTTGTAGGTTCCAGCGATGGCACTAGTAGCGGCACATATGCTAATGAGGACACCGAGAGGGAGTATCATCGTGGACAGCTATATTGACGAATCACGCTTAAACTGTTTCACGGTCATGAGATAAAGTCGGCTATATCTATGAAACGATTTGTGACTACAGCTTTGCTATATAGGATAGCTATCGATGTAACATAACTAATCAGATTCCTACGGTAGTATGTCGGTTGGGGATTGGAGCGGGGAAGGTCCTAATTAATATTGATGATCGACATTGATAGTGCGGTTTTTCATGAATGCAGTTACATCCATTTGCCGAAATGACTCTCTTCAAGAAGATAAAATTACCCGCCAATCGGCAAATAACATCGGAAAATACAGGGGTTGAGAGCTCGACGGGTATTTAGACCCAAGATGATGGAGAAACTAATAGATATGGGACCATATGCCAAAAAGTACACCATCATTCATACCTTTAAGTGTTGGAGGAAGAACCTTGGAAGTAAGAAGAAGAAATCAACCGACAGGCGCGCCTTTCTTTGGCCAATGCAAACAAAGCAGGTCATGTGTATAATTAAGTTGAACAGGATTGCCTTCCTTGAAGGTGGCACCACTAGTAACTTCAACCTCTCCAGCTCTTTTAGACTTTGAATCCACCTCAAGAAACGCAAAAAGAGTTTCCATCCCGAAAACACTGAAGAAGTTGAATTTGAACTGAGTCGCAAATTTCGGCTTATAGTAGCCTTTCAGTTATCGCTCACTTCGTTCAGGTTGCGGGGTTAAAGCTAGGAACAGTGGTTCAGGATTGGAGCTAACCTTGGAATATATCCAAAAGCTATACAGATATTTTCAATGGTGGGAATTAAGTTATGCCATTGATCATGAGAATGCTATTTTGTTCAAGATTGAGAAGCCCATCATTTTAGCATAAACATCCGAGCCCGGGGTTGGTTGTGGAGACGCCGGCGTTTCCCCAAGCAGATGGAACCCCAGGGACATTTAGATATTTAAATTGAAGATGAACCCTGTGAGCGATAGAATCGCGTTCCGAAAAAGAAAATTTACTCTTCAAAAGTAGAGTCTTCTCTATGGTTCGTCCTTCAATCCTTGGGTGATTGACTCATTTAAACTCGGGCAAAGCGCCCCCGCTCTTCGGCTACACAAAGCCGAATCCCGCCCTCAAATCGCGTACAAGCGAAATGTAATCTCCTCCTCGTATGACCGCAAAGACCGAGATCGAGAGCATCAGAACCCATGACCTGCACTATGAAATCAGACACACGTACATACCCGCTCCGACAACCCGCAAAGCACAACCCACCACCACGACTACACCTCGTCTTCCCAAAGACACAGAAGCAAGTCTTCACTGCCTACATCGGGATCCAACTACACAGCCAAACGTGTAAAAACACCAAGGATGCCTTGTCTCTCCTCTCAGAGCCGAGGTCAAAGATTCAAACCTGGCTTGAGGAGTTCACCCCAATCTCAACAGAGCAGTTCTTCGTCTTAGACGACACGCCGAACCATAGACAGATCTCTGCCCCAACACAAGCTCAAGCTCAATCTCAGGATCAAAATTCGAGCTCCATTAAGAAATCCACCACCCTTATCTGGGCCTGCTACTGGTCAACCCAAGACTCCTACCAAAAAGCCCTCGCAGACTTGAATCTTTCCTCAATGCATACCTCCCTACCCGAATCCCTGCGCCCATCCAGCGGATTCTGGGCAGAATGTTTTATCTCAGACATCGCCCGCCTGGAAACAGTCTACTCGGCAACGGATTATATGCCTGGTCTAGCGCGGCTACCGGGGACATCCACGACAAAGCACCTGCACACGGGATACTGGGGAGCAGCGCGGGATCGGATCCCGGGATCTGGGGAGGATCTTTTTACTGGGGACGGAACAGTGTTTAGTGATGGAAATGGAGAATCTACAGCAGCTGCGGAAGAAGGGGAAAGAGAAGATGTGGATTTCCAATCTTCTCTGGGCTCAAACATAACAGGCACAAACCCCTCAGACATGGTCCATATTCGTTCCGGCCAATTTTGGGGAAATTGCAACGAAGAAGAAGCAAGTGCCTACCTGGATAATCTGGAACCAAAGCTACGTGGTGGATTGTTATATCTATGGAACTCTCCAGAAGAGAGCGGGTCCCTTGGGGCACGGTACTTGCGCAATACCAATGCCACTCTCGACCTTGGGTCTAGCCTTGAGGGCAAGAATTCCGAAAATGAAGGAAAGGAAGATCTCGATGCCGATGCCAATGTAGAAACGGATTTATCCATCGCCAATTTCCTGGATACATGTCCCAAGGAAACGTGCGTAACAGCATTCTTCAAAAACATGGCAGATCTGGAGAAATGGGCGTCGAAACACCCGTCTCATCTGGCTATCCATGCGGGAGCTGTCAGTCATGCTCGGCGATTTGGGGACGCGCGACGGTTTAGGACTTGGCATGAGGTTTCTGTGATTCGAGGTGGGGACGCGAGGTTTGAATATGTGAATTGTGTTGAGGGAACGGGGGTTCTTAAGGGGATGGTGTCTGTTCAGCGGAGTGAGTTGTTCTGATTGAGATAGAACTCGGGATTGGGCTACTTCAAGTTTAATTACGGGAAGTGAGAGAAGAGTGCTAGAGAATGTCCATGAAATTCATTCAAAAACGCATAAGTATATCCATAAGAACCATGAACACATCGCTTCTCGCATGAGAGCGCAGACCAGAGTAGAGCAGAGCGAACATAAGCCTCAAACCCGATATCGTGACAATATTTCCATCGAAGATCATAAAGTATTAAACTCCCCCAGAATAGTAAGAAATAGAAACCAGAAGAGTAAACGCCAGAAATGGTACCGTAAAAGGAAAGAAGAAAGGGAAAAAAAGCATGCTTCAACAAGATCGATGCAAAGATCTACTTGCGCCAGAACATCATTTTACCAGCACCTCGACTAACAGCCCACTTCGCCTCGGAAAGCCTGTCCTTCATGCTAGGTCCACCGCTATACCGAATAGGATTTGGTTTAGAAGAACCACCTTCAGAAGAGCCACCAGTGGAACTACCACCGAAGGAACTGGGCGCAAAGTTGGAGATGTTGCCAGCCTGGAACTTGGTCTTTCCTTCCACAACCTTGTGAATTAGGTGCAAGAGAGCGTAGGCAGTTGAACCGACGGCACGAATGGCAGCGAGGATGGCGACAGACCACAAGATAATAGCAAGGTAGATATTTGTGCCGCCTGAGTCAACACCGTAAACTTCGGAAACCGACATGGCGAGGATGAGGTTAGCGACCATCCAGATGGACACCATGTAGGTACGGACGGCGCGGTAGTAGTCTTCTTGCATCTGGGAATCGGACAGAGGAGGCTCGAGGACTTCGAGGCGGTCACGGAGGTTGCGCAGGGCAGCATCATAGCCGCTATCGATATCGAGTTGCTCAGATGGCATTTCCATGAGGACGGTGCTGCCGTTTATGACCTTTGCAGTTCCGAGATCTGTGTTGATCACGTTGTCTCCCTTTGTACCCCACGTCACGTCGTGTGTGTTACAGAAGGCATAAACCTGAAGGGTGCAAATGTAACTGGGCATCAGGAGGAAGTATTGGATCGAAGAGGTGAACATGTGCCACGGGTCGAGATAGAGGAAGGAGGTGTAGAAGTACAGGCCGACGGTTGAAAGCATTGACAAGACGATGTTCATCATCAGTGTGCCGGACACGGTGATCTCCTTGCCAGAATCGATGCCAGCGCGGGACATCAACTCCAGAACCACGAGGTATAGGGTACAGAAGATTGTATAGAACATGATCACACTGTATACGATGATACCCAAAAGGTACATGTTCTTGGCACTGAAGGAAGTTAGCTTGGGATCTCGTACTTAGCGAAGATTTACTTACCCTTGTGGTCGATTACCGAGAGAGATGATAAATTGCAAACACATGACCAAGACACAGGCATACCGAAGTACGATGAAGATATACTTGCCCATATTGTGACCAAATGGATCAAGCTTCTCGTCAGTCAAAGAGCCAGCGATGAAGTAGAAAGCGAGGTAGAAGTTAGCCTGCGATAGGTTAGTGGAGATTCAGGCACGATGCAAATGGCTAGACTTACCAGTCCGAAGTAAGTGAAAACAAGGTTGAGAGTCTGATAAACGAATTCAATGTGCAACAAAATCTTCCGCGCAAGCGTGTGATCCGTCTTCCAGATCTGCTTGGCATTGATTGTCGAATACACAGCGGCGAAGAAAGCACCGTTCAGCCAACGACGACGCTGCGAGATAAACTCGGGCACCGTGTCAGGAACATCAGTCTCACCAACCGCACTCTTAACGAACTTCAAGACCCATCTCTCTTCTCGTTTCGCAACAAGTTCCCAGCAGAGAATACGATCCTCAGCCAGGTACATGTTGGCAGTGAAGACATCAGCATCTTGACCGTGCAAGGTTTCACCCTTGAAGTACTGGTTTAGTGGGCCGTGGCCGTCGGCGTCGTTTTGCAAAGCGAAGAAGCGATAGGCACTCAGCGCACCGGGCAACACCGTAATGTATCCGAAAACAGACTCGAGAGGCTTGTCGAGGATGTTGGACATCTTGTATTCGAAGTTCTGACTGGCGACCAGGGGGTTGAGCAGACCCAGCATACCCTTACCCTTACCAGCCTTAATCTCTCCGGCAGCACCAGCGACGTTGGAGTCTTGGTCAAATGCCTTCCAAAGGTGGTACACCGCGCTGGGTTCGGGCTTGGTACCAACATCCAGTAGCACACAGATATTCGGCTGCAGAGCGCGACCGAAGGCGTTGAAGAACCAACGGTGGGAGTTCAGTTTCTTTTGGTTCTGCTCCTTCAGACAGAAAATAACCTGGCAAGGAACAATGCCCTTCTCAGCACCCTTGAACTTCAAGTCAGAGTCGAGTGACACTTGGGTTGTGTACTCGTAGACGTGGGCTGTGACTGGCTTCTGATTGACAATGTTCTTGGCAATACCCTCCTGGTAAACACCAAGAGCGGCTAGAGCATTGAGAGTGCGAGGATGGACCTTCTTGCGACCATCGGAAATGATACAGACGACAATCTTCTTCCATCCGTCCTTACCCCAAGTACGAGACTTGGTGCGGGAACAAAGATGGCTGATGTTGCGCATGACACCGTGCATGGTGCGTGTGAAGCCAATCTCATCTTCGTTGTACATGGTGATACAAATAAACAGTTCCGTTTCACGGGTGGTGCTTCCGATCTGCTGACGAAGTTTATATCCGCGGCTCGTGAAGTCGTCCGGGTCTGAGGTGACGGCCGTGTATCGCATGTGGGTGAACTCACGCTCGTCGCGTCGGGGAAGGAAACTGTGCAAAATTGTTGGGATCTTGCACTCAAGGATCAGTTCACCGTTGATGAGCTGAACCTCCTTCTTGACCATCTGAGTCGAGCGGACACCTCGACGGCCTTGCTTATCGGGCGCGGGTCCATAGTGAAGGTTTGGATCAATCATGCTGGCGGCGTCTTCCTCGTCCTCCTCTTCTTCCAGATCGACCTTAGACATCGCATCTTTCTCATCTCCCAATATGGTAGACTCGCTCATGAATGATCTGACACTGCCGCGAGAGTTGTGATTAATGGTCCGGCCATCACCACCGAAGGGATCCTCATGATCACCAATATCGATGCTACTGTCTGCTCCTGCTGAAGCGGCGGGGCCAGAGAAAAGAGGCGCAGGAGGAAGTGGTCGGCGAGGGCTGCCACTGTACCTGGAGCTGGCTGTACCTGGACGAGGGCTGCCGTTGATATCGGCGCGTTCATATCCAACACTCGACACGGAGGGAGGACGAACATGTCCCGGACTCCATGGGCGTGTGGGAGAGCCCACTCGGGGTGGAATTGAAGGGTAAACTGATGTATCTGCTAGGCTGGCAGTCGGTGGCGGCATGGTAGGTGCTGTCCCTAAGCTGGATGGCGGGCGTGAAGGCGAAGTTGCTGTGGGTACCTGGTAGAAGCGACTGTCGTAGCCGGGCACTGCTCCGGTTCTATTGCGTGTGCGAACGTTAGTCCTCGGTCGCGTCAAATCCATGATGATCGAAAAATGACCAGGGAATTGCCAAATGGAGATGGCGCGGTACACTGGAGATAAACAAGTATATGGCAGTGTTTATGGTCAGACAGTATTGATTGAGCCACCAGCGGAAAGAGTCCCTCATCATCCGACAGGGTCCATTCTTTGGTAGCCCACCTAGCACTGGTCTGTGCCATACGCTTCTGTCAAGGGAGGGGTAGGAAGGGGACCAGAGTGGATATGACCGTGTTGGAGCGACAACGGCTGGAATGTGTCGGGGAACAAACTCGCATTGCAAGCCATTCGCATTGCAAGTGGACAGAAAGATATAAGGAGATGGGTTGATACGTACGGACTAGATGTTTCGGCATATTCAGATGGATAGTGGGAGTATTGCGAAGGCGAAACAGGTCTGTAGCTTCCGCTTAAATCACTATCGACATTGCTGCTCGTCGGTAAGAGGCGCATCGATGGGCCATTGTGTCTCGAGGGCGCGGTGGGCGAATCATCGTGGGATAGGAATGAAGCCGCCTCGTTGTCGTATGCGGGCGGCTCTTCGCCAAAGTTGGATGGCGGGTGACGGTTCATGACGTGAACTATGGAATGTGTACTTTGCTCAAGTCCTCATAGTAGAGCACCTCTGCGGTGGACTGACAGGCGTTGCGTTAGTGAATAGTCTGGTAGGAATGTGGATCGGAGAATGCCTACCAGTAGGTTGAAGAGCTTATTCAGAATTGAGCTTGCAGCAGTACCAGACGCGATACAATAAACAAAGTGATAATTGATCAAGAGAGAACTTGGATCAGTGGATGTAAGTGAAAGAACAGAAGTCTGGGGAGGAGCAAATAAGAAGAACGGTTCGAGTTGGAGTGGTGCAGAGCAGTCCAGCCCGGCATATCCGCCATCAACAACGGAGAGCCGCGCGGTTGCCCCGACAACGCGCGGATCTGCTTGTGTCTGCACGGGACTGAAACCGCCCTTGTTCATTCTCCTTCAATTATTAGGGGTGATAGGGGTACTAAGAGGAGATTTTATAAGTATATTCTTCATTATTAGCACCTACTCCCTCTTATCCTTGCATGTTCTTGGTCTACTCTACTCCATGGTGCATCGTACAGCACCATGTTCGGTTCGAGCACGGTTCATCAGGCCCACTCGGTGGATCAATCGCGATGCATAAACAGGTTATACTAATTATCGGATCATCGTAAATAGGCAGTAGGATCGTAGTTATCGTACTTCAATATCAGACCAACGCCCAGTCAGGTGGTATTATGAATGAAATAAAGCGAGAGGGGGGATGTTAATTATCGCGCAACGAGCAAATAAACTGCAAGCCTCCGAATCCAAATTTCCACCACGTTTCCCCTCCATTCCCAGAATGGCAATCTCTGTAGCCCCGCGGGGGCAGTCCTGGCAACCTCTTTCTCTCCATCCCCTTGGCGGGTCGGACATATGCGATATTTGTGTTGGTACTCGGTATTGGCACTTTGCTTGTCAATTTCGCCTGCTGGCCCGGCCCGGTGCTGACAGCACTTAAACCTCGTCGTTGAGCAAGGGCTGTCTTTCGCGATCGGCAGACTCCGGGTGCGCAACGCGACGGAAGAGAGTGTCGCGTCCGTAGTACTTGGTGCTGGAGATGTAGATCGAGGTCACGGTGAAAAGACCGAAGATGACAAAAGCGAAGATCCACTGCAAGGCAATGATCTTGACGGCAAATTGGCGCAGTGCAAGAGCTAGAACCTGTTAGCTTTGGTACTGGGGATATATAACCGGGCGGAACTGTATAGTTCGCGATGATCCCACTTACACAGAGTGAGCAGACTGAAGCAGTACCCCAGGATATAATCCTGTCGCACAGAAATATGGAACAGGCCCACGGCAGCAATTACCCAAATAAAGATATTGGCGACAATTCGGCCGGGAAGGTTATGGCTGTGTGTCGCAACCGCGCCATTCCAGAAGAGCGCCGTCACCGTCCAGGCCAGCGGACCCGCGATAGTCGAAAGATGCACGAAAGTGGGGAGTCCCTGGTGTCTCCAGTAGGCCACGAGCTGGTTGATCAAGTGGGCAATCAGGATCACCTCGGCGCCCCAGAAGTGGTTGCGAGTCCAGAGGAGGATCCAGGAAAAGACGAAGAGGTTGTTAAGGATGAAGTGGGTTGCGACGTTGGCAGCGGGAGCGACGATCGCGACATCCTTGGAGAACAGGTGCCAGACGTAGCTAAGCTGGGAAAGGAGAAGCAGGATCCTGTGAGGGGTTAATAGATATTCTTCAAGTTGTTCATCACCAGAGCTTGATCTCGGGGTATATATCCGAGTCACTGCAGGTATAGTGTAGGTGGAAGAGAAACGCACCAGTAGATACCGGTAACAGTTGTATTCTGACTGAAAGGCGTCTTGTGCTTATCCGCCTGCTTCCAGATCTTCTTGCTTTTCTTCACATCATCTGGCGAGTGGATGGAGTAGTAGATACCAACGATGACGACCAGCGCCCAGGTGAGGGGCACGAGAATGCGATACGCATTCAGCGCTTGAGCACTATGTGTCTCGCGCCGAGCAAAGGGATTAAAGTTAACCATTTCGACCAAAGCAAAGAGAAGACGATGGTGATGAGGATGAGGATGAGGATGAGAAAGAAACGGAAACGAAATCCGAGCTGGCCCAAGAAAAATAAAATAAAAGCAGAGAGAAATTAGCTCTTGAAAGCGGGGGAAGGCGTGGTTAACATTCCAATCCAGCGAATCCAGCGAATCCAGCGAACCCCCGCATGGTCTGATGACCCCAGCATCCAACCATTCAGCACTCGTGCAGGGGGAGACGCAGCCTACATGAGGTCAGATCCTTGACATCACGGTTTGGCCTCGAACCTGATGTGGATCTACCCAGTCCGGCGGCTAGTGGGGGGATGTGCCGTCATTCGCGGTTTCAACTCTCGGGTTTCTTGATTTCAGGTGGGACCCATATGTCCGCTACAGTACTAGCTGAGTGGCACTGGTACATTTTCATTCTGCGCTAACTGGTATTTCCCGGCATTGACCATGGCTCTGTCTGCCTTACTGAAGACAAGGTGGAGCAGGGGTGAAATGGCCGTGATGGCACCTTGATGGCGCCACTCGTCGATCGGGTGCACGGCCCTAAACTGGAAAAGTATCTACTAACTATAGTTAACCCATTTATGTTCTTTTACTAAAGTACGTGACAGAAATAGATCTAAAAATGATTTGATATTTATGAACACAAACAACGTGATACTTGATACTGTCCATGGCCTCTTCGAATGTACTCGTACTCGTACTAGTACCGCTGACGTAGGCTGAGTGGTGAGTGGTGAGTACCCCGGACTCCGAGTCTGCGGGGCAAGGGGCCACTGCTTCAACGAAATGATCATGTGAGTTACTACTTCTGGCTAGTTTGGCCATTTAGGATTTGATGCTGGCAACTATGAATGCTTTCATAGGTTCTCCGATGCAAGGCAGAAAAATCAATTTTATGCCTAGCAAATTGAAAATTTCTATATTAGGTAGGTGTTTTCTTGATATACTATTCCATTCCCCTAGACACCTAAATCTACTTTTTTTCGAAGCTTTAGTAGAATGATTGAGTGAGAAAAACATTATGATATATCGTAAGCCACATTTGGGAACAGAGAGGCCACGGTGCTAATCAGATTCATCCGAGTCCGATTCATTCGCTTCGGCTTCTTCAGGGTATGCCTCCAAATATTCACAGACCTCTTCATATTCCGCATTCCAACCTTCCCTCAATGCCAGGCATTTGAAACAGTAGTATTCGAGTCGCTCGTAATCATTTATCCAGCCGCCGTATATCTTGTAACAATGCTCTGCCCAAAATTGAAAAGGGATAACTTCACCCCACCGATGAATACCACGTTGATCTGGAGGACTGACCACTCTCGCCAGAGTATCTGATATGTCTGGGTCACTTGCTGAGTCTTGCAAAAGGTCGTCTTTTGTATCGAAATTGGCTTGCGACCCCATCTCTTGTGTTTGCGTTGGCTGTGTATCTGAAAAGTACTCCGATTTCCCCAAAGAGTGATTGGCTTCGGAGCCGCTGTATGAGTCGATGTCTTCGGAGCGATATGATCCTGGTATAATACGATTTCTATCCCGGCCATCTATCACCACGTCATTCATCGAACAGAGACACTCGCGATTTTTGACTGAGTGTTTCAACTCTAGCCACCACGGCTCTATTATCAATCCCTCATCATTTCCATCGAAGAAACTGACTTTTCTGTTTCTGTCACATTCCAGACACTCTATCTTCGCACCAACATCCAAATAGATACGATCCTCACGATAATCGTAAAGTAGGGGTTTGTATATATCTACTGAAAAGAGATCAAGTAGGAGATCAAAACACCAACCTCGTAGACCTGGTGCGGGTTTCTCGGAAGTTTCGCATTCAACAAGACGGTCGATGTCCGGAAAAAGTAATCTTGCGTCGTCACGCCAGTCGAAAAATGTGTCTGAAAATTCCAAACATCTTGAAGTAGGTGTCTCCCCACGGAGACTGGTTCGAATATCGATCCCTTTCTCGGCAAGGAATTGTAAGACTAGCCAATTGGGATGGCTCTCTAGAATAGGGCGCTCTCTTTCAAGGGAACGGCTATGCATCGCTTTCTGGGTGTCGAGCTCAAGGATCAACTCCATACTGTCAACATCATTCCTATCTGCTGCAAACCACATGGCGTATTCTATTGCTTGCCAATCGACGCCGACTGTGACTTCCTCTTGAAGTCGTTCAAGTAAGAATGAAATTATGCCTTGGCAAAGTTGATTATAGGCTTGAGGATATCCAATGGTATCTTCAAGACCACGTAAGATATTCCAACCAGCTGCGCGTGGCTCGCAGAAATCAATACAATCCCTGAAAAGGTAAAGCCATTCAAGACAGGTTTTATAACTTGAGTAGGGCCTGATAAATGAAGCCGGTGTACTGTATATAATTAGATTCAATTTCATATCATGCGAGCAGAAAAACAAACAAATGGCCATCCATAGAGGGCTTATACAGATAAGCTTGTTTATCTGCATTCTGCAAGATCAAAAATTTTGCAAGGTCCAGGTGTTCATAGAATGCGGCAAACTATATTTTCTTATATTAGCTTTGATTTCCTTGAATTTTCAAGTAACCAAGCCATGAAATAAACAGTATAGCAGTAGAAGCTTCTTATCTCAATACTAAAACGTTTCATCCGAACTCACATGTAGGAGAGTCATTCCATTTGAGTTGACGTCATATACTGTTGCTTGTTGTCTCTCAAACAGCTCGCGCACAGCTTCCGTATTTCCCATTTCACAAAAACGGAAAATGAGCGAGTCATCTGGTCTAACATTTACCGGCGAAATGCTATACTGCCACGTTTTGTGATGATTGACAGCCATTGCTTTCAATCCGTATCTGATCCCGAGTCTCAAGAGCCAAGGAGCAGGATGGAAAGTAAATGAGGTCTGAGTCTCGGATTGAGCAGAGGATTCATCACCCACGGATATGGTGCGCTCAATCACCTGAGTTCGAAAGATTATTTTCCCAAATACGCTCGTATGGGGTACGGACTGGAAGACTCGGTTTTTGGAAATCCTCCGAATCTCAGTCCTGCTGCTATGAATAGCTTGACTAGCTGCTGATATCAAGGTGCGTCGCAGTAAAGGGTTCGGAATTCCATCAGCTATGCGGCGTAGTCCTTCATCCACGGATTCAATGTGCTGATCAACATTGGCACTATGTGAAGATATGGGTGATATCTGCCATTCCCCGACAGATTGACTTGTTACGCTGCTCGTCCTGCTGCCTATCTGTAAAGCCTTGCAATAAACAAAAGACCCAACTGTTTACCCAGTCAGTGATGAAAAACCTTGTCCAGAGAACATCTTCCACGACACTCACACTTCTTCGTAGCCAGAATCTCCAGAAAAGACTTAGTAGCACATGCAGCTGATGCCGCAGCATAATCCTGCCAAACCTTAGTCTTGTGACTATCCGCGTAATCACAGACTCCCTTGATAATGATGCATGAAAGATTGTTGCAAACACCTGATCCTTCCATCTCAAATCCAACAAGCTGTGACCCTTGAGCCAGATCATCGCGATGCTTTGCAGATTTCATGACTGTATCTGTGGAGCCGATAGGACCAAAATGCAGTTGAGGCTTGGGATTATCACCGCCTGTTAAGCGATGCCGTGGGACGAGGTTTTCTTCTATGAAGCCTGCAAGATTTGGGGTATCTTTCAGATCGAACGAAGATGGAAATAGTCGATCTTGGTCCATACCCGGGTATTTCCAAATAGCACCCTTTTCTCCAACGTCCTGCAAGTACCGAGCATGCATCTCCTGAAACTCAACTCGCGACGATTTAGTCTGTAGACCAGCTACGAGCGATCGAATGGAGCGGTTAGATCGATCAAGGGTATCCTGTACACTACCCCTCTGCTCGAATCTATCCGGATATTGTCTTCCAAAGTCGAACTTCAGAACCTGATGGCTGATAACCACATCCCCCAAGATCAACTCAATACCCGGCGCAGGGAAAGGAACCCCTCCGCATATCCCGACTACCAACGTCAAGCTGATACTGGGGAAACTGATCTGAAGACTGGATGCCGCGCTGGCGGCACTCTCCTTCCCCATCTCCGGTAGGCAAGCTAGCAAAGTATTGAAAGGCCCGATGCGGCCTATTTTATAGAAATTTGGATCGTTCGCATCCTGGACTGGAGTCTGGTCATCGTACATTTCGTCAAGGGAGGCTTCGACCGCATCGAACTCTCGAGACAGGGCGCAAATAATGGCGAACTCGAAGTGGTCCAACTCCACAGCGAATCCAGTGGACGGCCCGGTCCGTATCCCCGCTTGGTTGGCCATGAGGGTCGACGATGCTTAAAGACGTGGATTTGGTTACACCGCCGCTATGCAAATATATGGTGACAGGTCTTTGTAGATTCTCTGCCAGTGAATGGTAGGCGCTGTCCCGTGTGTTGTTGAGCGCAAAATTGTATCGACGATTCGGCGTTCTCACCCTCCATGGCTGCGCCTTCTCCTTCTCCAGGCGCTTAGTTGCGTTTTTCGCCCCATCCCAGCAGCCAACCAGCGTTAGTATCGATTACTTTAGTATGCGTTTGATACAGTGCTGTTGCAAAAGTTTGAAACCCTGGTTGACTTGCTCTCGTCTACGTTCCGCCTTCTAGTCGCGAACAAGTAGCTACCCAAGACGAAGAAGATTAGCTACTCTATTCCATCCTAAGTAGCCACTAGTCTGCCATTAGAAGGCGGTCGAAGATAGTGGGCAATAGGAGATTGGAAACTTTTGCAACACCACTGTAAGATACCTCTGTATACAACTACTGACCACCCTGTGCTTATGGAGCGCCGTGCCCATCCCACCAGCCAACCAGAGTTAGTGTCAGTTAGCTTAGCATACGTTTGATATACTAGCCCTACGAGCGCAAAAGCAGAAAGAGGAAGAGCCGAACAAATGCTTTTTCATTTTGGGGTATCATAGAAAAGGGTAGATGACAAACAAATTCTCCATCCCAGTCATCCCAGTCATCCTGTCCATACCACCACACCGCACTGCACTCCACTGCACCACTCTCCGAAATGGAATCATACATAGCCTAAGCCTTCGCAGCTCTAGCCTTCCCCACAGCCTCCAAAATAATCCCATGCACGCTCTCAGGCGCAACAACCATCCCATAACACCCCTCAAGCGTCCGACCCCGTCCACAATCAACCTCATCACCCGCCATATCCGTAACCTTACACCCCAATTCCTGAACAAGTAACATACCACCGGAATGATCCCAGATCTTCGACCGATACGTCTCCTTCTTCGGAACCTTCACAAACGCATTACAAGCACCCATGGCAATAGCCACGTATCTCATCTGCGCAGACCAGATATCAACAGTAGCCGGCCAAGGCGCCCCCAAAGACCCCGCAACAGCAGCGTGAACGTCCAATCGTCCGGACGGCGAGAAACTCGTATCGACGAAGCGGAGCTCGTTGCCAGCGCTGATCTGCTGGATGTGGGATAGATTGCGCGAGGGGAGGAGCGCGCCTGTTCCGAGGGGTTGGATGCGTGCGCCGTGACCTGATACGGCTGTGAGGAGGTGGCCGTGGCCGGAATCGATGTTATCTTCGTGAACGTTCGTTGTGTCGGGGAGATTGGGACAGGCGAGGAGGCCGAGGACTTGTTTTCCGTTCTCGATTAGGGAGAGGCAGACGGCGTATTGTTGGCCGTTAATGAATGTAGCTGTGCCGTCGACTGGGTCTAGGGTCCAGACTCGGCGGGGGGGTTTGTCGGTGGGGAAGGGTTGTGCGCCTAGATCGATCAAGTCGAGCATTTCTTCCTTTGTGACGGGCGTGTGGAGGTGGGATTCGCTTGTCGGGTCATCGAGATGAGTGCTCGTTGCTAGGTCCCAGGTTCGGCTGAAGAGGGCTGCATTTTCGCGGAGGGCGGTGCTGTCTTCTTCGCCGATTATCGAGTCGGAGGGGAATGCGTTGTGGATTGCGGCGATGATCGAGGCTTGTGCGGCGAAGTCGGCGATTGTTACTGGTGTGTCGTCGCTTTTGTCTAGGTGGCCCTTATCGACTGCGGATAGCAGCTTCTTTGTGAGAAGGGCGGCGCGTTGGACGGCGAGACTTCCTATGAGGAGCTCTTTGCTGTAGGGGTGTGTCGTCATAGTTGTGGATTTGGGTTGGCAAGTTGAGTCAACAGATTGGGAGGATGCGCCAATGTGTCGATGTAGAGAGGATGCAAAGGAGAGAGGCTGGAGTTGAGGAATTGGCTCGGACTCGTAGAAAGGAATGGGATTGATGAATGCGAAATATGGATGCAATGTAGCCTGACAGAAAAGAAATATATTCGCGACGATCTCACCGGTAGATCACGTGTGGGTACGTTTGCGTCATGGCGGGAGAGGAATCTGGGATATTTTGGGATATTTTGGGAAAACTATTTACATCCTAATTCAGTAGTATTGACTGGGTTTAAACAAAGGAACAGAGGCCGAGCCTTGGAGGATGATACTACCAGTATTCTGATACACATTTCATTGTATCCATTTGGGTTTCAAATCTTCGTTGGTACCTAACTGAGTACCCTCACTGGTCGCTTCCAAGGTTCCTACTGTCAGGTTCCCTTTACAGCACGACCTTGGGTATTATTAGGCCTTATGCCTTATTTATTCAAGAGGTTCCTCAAAGGTCGGATAGTATACAAGTAGAATATTGGAAGTCCACAGGTACAATCGGCCGCTGGGACAGTCAGCCTAAATTGCCCTGGCAGACCTACTGAGCCGGTTGCCGTGTGTTAGCTATGAAGCGCCGCACTAATAGATAGTAGGAATTGCAGAAAAACCCTAGAAATAATATGCATTAAATGAATTATGTCGATAATTTCCGAGAGTAAGGATAAAGTCGCAAAAGTCGTTATGTTTAATTTAGCAGGATGTACCTCTTTGGTAATCCCAGCCGACTGTCGGGCAAGGCTTGCCCGAGTCGTCCTAATGCTAAGAAAATGAATGCCTATAGGTATATCTCTCCGAACGCCAGTACAAAGAAAAAAGCCAGATAAAATCGTAATCAAGATCCAGGGGATCATGATTGGAATCAGAAGGGCGCAAACGCCAGTTCGTATGCAAATGCCAAGCTCATCTTCGCATGCTGCAGCATGTGGTCGAAGCTCAGATATTGGATCTTGTCCTCGGTAGTGTGGATCTTCTTATCCGAGTTCTCGAACTGAGATTCGATGACGAATGCCGAGGGGTAGCCGAATCGGCTGGCGGAGGCGTGGTCGGAGCAGGCATACCCGCACTTGGTCTCGACGTAGGGGACATCGCAGTACTGGAGTTAGATATTTAGTAATGATCGGAGAAAAGGAACAATGCGCCTCGGAATGAGAGAGAAGCAACTTACGGTGGTAATGACATTCTTGATGAAGTTGGTCAGTCCCTGGTCGACAAAATCGATGATAACGCCGACCGACTCCTCGAGTCCAGCATCCAGGGTACCCTGCACGTAGCCGGTCATGTCTTGCTGCAGCATCGCCTTGACATTACGCTGGTCCTTCTTATACTGGGAGTAAACAGCCTGGGAGCCGAGAAGACCACCCTCTTCCGCAGAGTACCAGTGAAACTCGATTGTGTTCTCGGCCTGACCCTGGGAGATAGTCTCCGACCGCAGCAGGGCCCGGAGAGTCTCGAGAATAGTGACTGTTCCACTTCCATCATCGTCCGCGCCAGGCGCAGCCAGAAGAGAGGGAAGGAAGAGGTTGATGCTATCCTGGTGAGAGCCCAGAACGACGGTGTTGTTGGTCTGGCCCGGAATGCGCGCAATGATGCTGAACTGGCCCCAGGCGTGGTCGAAGCGTTCAACGGTTGCGCCGTACTTGCTAGCGCCAGACTCGTGGACCACGTCGGAGACTTGGCCGTAGAGCCACTCGGCAGACTCGATGCCGTACTGTGATTTATAATACCGGGTGTGGAAGGAGGTGAAGTGCTCCAGGTTCTCTCGCATGTTGGATTTGGACAAGTCGGCTGCCAAGGGAGTGATCTCCTCTTCATGCTTCATCTGTCCTGGATAATGGACGACGCGATTGGTGTGGAGAGTTCCATATTCGCCGGCCTTGTACTCGTCTGTGACATCGATGAAGTTGACGCCGTCCTGATCGTCGTTAGCAAGGGATATGGAAAAGCGGGGAAAGAGGGAAACAAGGAAACAGGAAAAGAAAAGAGGAGATAAAGCATACCAATTTCAAAGCCCACTTCTCTTCTTCGGTGACCCAGCGAGTTTGATACGGGCTCAGTTCGATCAGCCACCGGGTGGTCTGAGTATTCTGCACAATTGAGGGGATTGTCTGAGCGAGCGGTTCCTGTTGGGGGATGACACCCGCAAGGGCTACCGAGGCGGTTGCGCTGAGCGCAAAGAGGAACTTCATGATGGGAGTTCAACCGACAAAGAGGAATCGAAATCGGAGAAAAAAAGAGAGAAAAAAAAAAAGATAGGAATACGACAAGGGTCTCGTCAGGCGGAAGCGTCGGGTTTTGTAGGTTGCCAGGTACAGGCGCAGGGTTTGGGGCCAGGCTGATCAAGGCTCAATCACGCGCCCTTGGCAGAGTTGCCAAGCCTATTTTGGACCCCGCGCTAACTGTTAGCAGGTTGTTATTAATAGGCAGTCATGCTAAGTATGTGATGGGTATGTTTTGATTTCTGAGCTCAGCTTTCGATGATAAATAGTCCTTTATGCTGCATTTTGACTATAGTAATTTAGAACTTACTTGGGTACATATCTTTTTGGATGCGTGATCAACATCTCGATTCATCTTCTCTGCGCGGGGGCAAGCGGAGACCCGAGGTTCCAGTACATAGGGAGTACCCACTTTCCGGCTGTTCGGAAGTGACTCACAGCCTTGCGGAGCCTGAGGCCTGGGGCCAACACAGCCGCAGTGCAGAGTATAGTGTATAGTGTGACTATACGAGGTTTCTAGTGCATAGTGTATGCTTGTAGTGTATAGTGCACTTACTCGTACTCCGTACGTGTAAGGATCCCCAGTCCGTCCAGTGTTCTCCCAATCATGATACTGGCTACTCCTACTTCTCCTCGTATTCCCAAAAAGGAAAGAAGGGTTAGGGTTGATGAGTCACCGTGACTCTCCACTCTCCCAATCATCGACGCGCGCGAATCCCGTGCCGACGTGACTGGCGTCTTTATCTGCTATCTCCGCAGTCCAGTGCGCCCGCCTCACTCTTACCTTATACATACTCAGGGTCCTCGCTTCAACTCCCTTCCCCCTCACACCCATCTATTCCCTACTTGATATCTTTACTTCCCCTATATTATTATCTGATCCCTTCCACCTCACAATGGCCATCCATCCAAGACTCCGCCCGCAGGGTTCCCAAGCCAGTCTATCCCCCCAGCAAACCCTCGCCATCTCCGCATGGACCGAACAAGCCACATCCTCCCTGCAGGACCTCTCCCTCTCCGAATCAACCCCGGATGCCGCATCCCAATCGCCCACCCCAGTCCACTCCACCTTGCGCGGAGCCACCACAACCCTGTCCATCCCGCTGGACGATCAACCCCCGACCCCATCCCCGAGAGTGAAGATCGCCTCTGAAGAATCCCGCCCACCAACAGTCAGTTTCCGTCGTCGTGAACCACTGCGTCGAGACAGTCTGAAGAGCCGAGAGGCCCTCCTCAAAGGGAAGGACGGGAGTCGTAGACGCCAGCGCTGGGAGAACGGTATGCGCCAACCCGAAACCATTGACGCGGCCAAAGAAAGAAAAAGCAAAAAGGCCAAAGAAACCTGAAAGCTGACTGTGTCCACAAAGATCGCCTGTTGCACAACCCATGGGCTGAACCGCCCTCGTCCAAAGATTGGGAAATCCGCCCAACATACACCCGCCATGATCCCATGCCGTACTACCTTGCCCCGCTCTGGGATGTGCACTATGCCCATATGGCAGATACGCACCCCCGGAAGAACGCTCCCGTCGAAGAGAAACACCGAGTGCCGAAGGAATTGCGATTGAGGCTGAAGCACGCGCGTGCAGCGCGAGGCATGCTGCAGGACCTGGAAGATGAGATCCGGCTCTTCATCCGGAAGTGGAACGAGAAGCAGACACTCCTCCGTAGTGATGGTTTACAAGATGCACCCAGTGACTCGGAGGACGAGATTGTTTTTGTTGGGCGGAATGGACAGATGCACGATTCGCCTGAGCGGAAAGAGGCATTGCAACGGCTGCGCGATGAGATGAGTCTTCATGATGAGCGAGATGGGGAGAAGATGGTCTTTGAGAGTTTGGTTGATGACCGTGCTGCGGGCTTTGGGTAAGTTTCTCAGAGATCCGTATATTACCTGCTGGGGAGATCGAACCCCCTCCCCCTCCCCTCCGACTAATCGCTTGCACCGAGGCTGACATCGTATAAAGTCGCTGGCTCGTGCATTCTATCGCTTCATACTATGGCCTGCACACCTGGTCCGTCACCGTGGGTGAGCCTGCTCGTCGCGAGGCTTATGTCGGATTCCGTCCGCCGGTCCCAGGGACTCGCGCTGGACTGGTCAATCACCCAACCTGCCGCACCGAGGATGAGATCCAGTTGGGCGAGGACCTCCCGCGACCGCTATATGCGCAAGTCTAAGTGACTATAGATTATCTTGTACTACCACCCGGCGGATCGGACTTGGTAGAGATACACATACACACACCTTATCTGCTTGCCTATTAGACTGCCAGATTGGATATAGGCTGAGGCGGCGGAGTTAATACGTTTGATTTCGGTTGTAAAGCAAAGGGCAAGATACATTTCCTTTGATTGTTCTGTTCGTTCATTCGGTTATATTACCAGATGTCTTCATCTCATTATCAGTCCCCGAGATGGGCCTAAAGGCATATATAGAAGATTCTAAGGTTGACTTCTGCCATTCCTTCAAAGTTTCTTTGGAGCAGCCCTCCGTGCCATGCGAACCGATCCTACTTGGTTCTCCATTGGATGGGTAGCGTCTAGTCCGACTTACATTTACATATCGCGGCTAGTCAGAATTCCAGGTCATCGGCTTGAATAGCCGTTTCACCCCTTGAGGCGTAGACCATTCGCTTGACTAGTAGGGAATTCTCCAATCTCCCACAGATATTTCTCCACACCAGTATAGAGGTACATACCCATTCTAACCCTGCACTATGTCGTCATTTCACGAGCACCGTGGATGAGAATATCTCGGCCAAGTCCAGACGGTTCCCAGTTCTTGGCCTGCAGCCCTGGTGCTGGAATTCCACTGCACAGTGACATGTGTACTTCGTCAGTACGTTGATTCTACGCCGTAACAATCTTTTCTAGACTGGATATGAAATGGAGACTAGAAACCTTGAAAGGAGAACGCAGTGTCATCACCTAACGAAACAAGGATGGACATATCCAGAAACCAGGACCTGGGGGAGTCCCATCCGATACGATCCCATGAAATCAAACCAGGCGATGATCAAACCATCTCGCACATCGCCTACTACAAGTAATACTTGGAGCCCTGGAGACTATTCGAACCCACCCCAAACTTGAAGTGCAGACAAGTCCTTTTCAGCCCAAACAGTCGATACTGTAGATCGCACAAACCCCCATCCCCCCTCCCCGCCATATGCAGCTAATCCGGAACTAACCTTGACTGGTGTGACTGTGATGAGGGGGCCCATGGGGACATGCTCCATGATGTAGAGTACTAGACTCAAAATGGCGTGGAAATCGAGAAGTTCTAAACTTAAAATGGCATCTCGGCGTTGAAGACCCCGAGAGCTATGGGTCAAGGAATTCCTCAGCCGCCTCCTTAACAGGTGAATTTCATGCCCGGGTGGGTTATAGAGTATATACTGATAGCGCATGAAGCTATCGGCCATAGCAGAACTTGAAGGTCAAGTTACTAATAGTAGTTCTAATCACAAATCCATGATGGAAGACAGCTCGAGGAAATCCAAGTCCCACAGGCGAGTTTCCCCCATTCCGCGTGACCGGGACTGGAACCCAAGTTCGGAGCTTGTAGGAGAATAGTGTCCTCATCGCCAGAGGCAGGGGTCATCTTACATGGTCTACAGGAGAAAAGAGGAAGGAAGAAATGTTCAAGGTATTGGAAGCTGGAATGACAGTGGAAGAGATCTAACTAGGGGGAATTTGCTTGGTTGGCTTCATTCGAATCACGAATTACTAGTCAGCAGTGCCACGAAGAGGCTCAAACAATACTGCTGGCTCCCACCCAAAAGACAGGACAGGGGTCAAGTGGGCAAGAGTTGGTTCAAAAGATTGGGTTGGTACCCAGCGACCAGGTCGCAGCACCGGAAGTGTTTGGTTCAAAAAAGTTGGTTTTGAAGGCCCGAACGATCGTGGTCGAAAGAGCGATCAAGAAGAAAGCTGGTCAAACGGGCAGACCAGAGAGAACGTGGGGTTCAAGTCAATGTTTAGTCCATGATCGGACATGTCCGAGTCAGTGAACTACACACCATGCAAGATAGATTCCATACGCCGGGGAAATCACCAAAGTAGATGGGTTGTCAGGACGTTGCGTAGTCTGCGTTGTCGCTGCATCTTGCCGAAGCGTGGCATGGTGGATCCTGAACGACGCGGTTATCACCCAGGAAAGGGTACAGTCGACATTTTGCACCCAGGGGGCTCAGTCCGGAACCTCATTTCCTTTGACTCTGTGCAGAACCTGTACAAAGTGGTCAGTATTGGGGAGCCTCGACGATGGTTGGGATGGATGAAAGTGAGAGGAAGGCCGGTTGCTAGAATCAGCTCGACGACTCGAGAGATGACTCGAGATCGAAGCTCTTGATCCGACAACCTTGGCAAGGAGGAAGGAGACGTACCGAGAGACCCCCAGCATCCTACACCATCGAGGTGCGTCGGAGTGGGTTGCTTTGGGGAGGAAGACAGAGAGAGAGAGAGAGAAGAAAGAGAAGAAAAGGAAGAGGGCGGAGGAGAGATAGGGGAAGGTGTGAGTCACCCGTTCCCAAGGCAGCAGCGGACCTTCGTACTTTCCTAAAACTGGCGACGGCGTGGTTCTCCCAGTGAATGTTCCCGGCATCCGCTTGGATTTGGACGCGGACTTGGACACATTGACTGCAATCTAATTAAGGGTTATGGGGAAGAAAATTGGTAATACAAGTAGTATCAGTATTAGAAAGGCTTAATTCTGGCTTCTGAACTACTAGGGGAAGGGATTGATAGAGATATGGGAAGAACGGAAGTTGGTGATATTTGAAGCTATACAGACGGAAGGGCGGCGTACATGGCGGGTGAGGTGCCTTGGTGCCTTAATACCTGAGGCCATCATATCTGCGGCGCCACGCCTCAACTGTATGAAGAACGAGACAAGTGTAAATATTAATCATTACGACTGGTAGTGGGATCAAGGCCAGTCGGGTCGATGCACTGATTCCTCTCATTTTCACTGTACGGCATGTGCAGTAGTTCGCCAGGTCCCTCAAGCATGGTAATATCGGATTTGGATGCACCTTCTCTGTGTCAGTATCTGCAAGCCTAGGGTACGAGACTGCCGCGCATAATATCCTTGTTCGTCCGCTATAATGAGATCTCCAGCAATTGGCGTGGCGAGGCCTGCAACCGGCATCAAAATACCCCAAACAGGCACTCTGCGACACAGCTCCAGTCCCCCACCCTGCCCGCTCCAGAGATCGCAGCTGATGTCGCGGACAGTAAAGAAAAGAACTGCTCATAAACAGCAATCTGCAACGACATGGCAGACAGCAGAGCGTATCTTTCTAGCGATGAGCTGGGGCAACTATTAAGCAATTGGCGACATCGCGCGAACGACAACCCTTTCGCACTCCAATCGAGCCTCACCTTCCTCCTTTGATCTCCAGTTCTACTCCACGAGCCTAGCCCACCGGTATAACCTGACTAAACACGTGCTTCACAGACCTGAAATGCTGATGAAAGCTGCTACGACGAAACCGCCGAAGAATCGAACCGATGGCACAGAAGCCCCGTTCTCGCCACGCCCACTCCGTCCCCGAACGCTGCAAGACCCCGATGAGCAGCTGATACTGAGGAATCGATGCCCGACAGCCAGCAGGGCCTCTACCGCCGCATAAAGGGAAAGGATGAGGAGCACTCACCGCGGGGACGGCGCAGAGTGGCAGCAATGGCAATACAACTGGGGGGCTTTTACGTGGGCAACTGGACTGAAAACGCGTGGGGAGACAAATTATGGGCTACTGGCGAGTTCAGAAGGCAATTTTTGAAGGCATTTCATGTAAACAACGCTCAGCGGCGAAGCTTTGGTGGCCATCAACGACTCTGGAAAGGCCCTTTGCGGAGCTGGCAAGCAGGGTATAATGTAATCCTTTCTCTCTGGCTTCGGATTTGGCTCTTTAGTATGCGGTGTACTGAATATAGAATTATGAAACAATTTATGAAACAGTCTTCTCACGCGAGGATGTACCGCCTGTATTCCATCATCAATAAAAATGATTTGAACCATCAAGATAGTTCTTACTTTGGTACTATCTTGTTCCATAGTAATATTCACGATAAATGTAGGAATATTGTCACCACTCTAGTACTGGTGTATCTTCGAGCTTTAACTTGAAGTTTACTACCATTTTCCATCGAAGCCAATTGGCACTAGATGTCCCCTCAAATAGAACCTTTAATCAATAACCAATGATCAGCAGAATAGTACAATGGAAAACTTCAAATCGAACCAGGACCCGGCCACCTTCCAATGTTTGAAGCTAGCTTTGATGCCAAGGTTAGATCGGATCGGATCGGATTGGATCAAGATCAAATTGTTTCCCCCTTATACATCTTAATTCAACTTCTATGACGTACTGTGTAGTAGGGAAAAGCGCTCGATCCTCAAACACTCTACGATGCGTTGTCAGGGCCCGTTGTGTCTCCACCCGAGCGTTCGCGGTCGCATTCGCATCATGCGAACTGAGCCCCCTGCCAGAACCGCATGGATGGGCCAGGCACGGGGTGTATTATGGCGAACCTTGGAATCCATGATATAAGAGTTTTAGTATAGGCATGACAAACCGGGTGACTATACTCCGTGGGGTTTCAGTTGCAATTGCAGTACTTGCAGTACTTGCACTAGTATGTCCATAGGAGAAAAAACTGCGAGGGCGTAGAACAGAAGATTGGAACCGGATCGGTCCGCCCCCCACTGTCTCCATTATGACGTTGATTTATTCTCCAGAGTGAAACATATAAACTGCTAGTGTGATGGAACTTGAAGTGAAGAAAATATCCGAGTAGTACTGAGTCAACGAAGATCTCAGGCAACGAGCAACAATAGCTACATCGATATCGATACTATTGAGATCGCTGAATGCCTTGGCTCTGGCAACAATGGCGATCAGACCTAAAGCCATGACCTGAACACAATGACATCGTTTCTCACCAGGCCCAAGTCCCATCTCACCCGCGACCGCGACCGTGACCGTGATAGTCGAAGCTAGAGCGCACAAGCCCCCATGGCCAGACTCTTCTATGCGGCCCCTCGCCCCACTCTGACCAGTCAGACCGGTGTCACGGATCGGAGGGGGGTCGCAATCCCATTTTACTAGATGGAAGTTGCACCGGGTGGGTGGGTTGGTGGGTTTGTGGGCTGGTGGTTTGGCGACGAATGGCCGTTCGACACGGACGTGCAGAACACATCACGCTCCTCACTTCTACATCCGAGGCTACAGTTCACTAAGTATGTCCTGTATCTGGGTGGTATGGTTCGTCCGTGTTTTGAGACGTGATAGAAGGGCTCGCCTAAGCCTCTAGCTTGTCACTAGATACTTGTTCTCTGTTTGTAGGACCTACTGGATGAGGCGAGGGGCTTAGAAGGTGGAGGAGGAGGTGATACCTACCTGATTCGATGGTTTGGCCGGGTCGCGGCCTGAAGCTCTGTGCTGTACGACGGCTGTGTGAACTCTATGCCGATGGCTTTGCCTGTGGAAGGGGGAATGGGAGATTAAATGCTGCTGCTGTTGGTGGGTGGTTAGCATTGAAACGGAGCTGCACGCCTCGCCATTTGACTGTTCCGTTTAGTTTCGCGAGCTTGGCGAGGCAGTTGAAATCGTATTCCAAGTTGAATTTGATTTTATTAGACTCGACTGCTGCTAGCTACAGCTGCGACTTGCTGCTCCCATCGAATCGATGACGGAGTACGACCTAGCATTTTCCCATTTCAAGTTCTATTTACATTCATACCTACATTCTCGACAGCTTTTAATACTAATTACACCTTGAACCAGCAGCACGGCGCCTGTACCAGTCCGATTTTCACCATTTCTTAAACTACTCAGGGCATTTCTTTTCTTTTTCCTCTCTTGCTTCACCCCTCCCTAGCTTTGGCTTCGGAATTTTGCTCTATTTCTTGTTTTTTCTTTTCTTCGTCTAGGGGTTTTGGGCACTGCCCCTCTATTTTGTTGTTCACTCTCCACTTTTTTTCCTTCTCCCATTCTTGGGGGTTTGCCCAACGACCTAACCTAACCTAACCCCTCCTTGGGGAACGAAACGAACACCTGGGAATCACCAAACGAACACCCCCCTTCCCTCCTGGATTATAGCAAATTTTGGGGATCCTTGATTTTTATTTCTCTCTGATATCACCATCGCCTGTGCCAATACCCCCACCTTCTCTTCCAGAAATACCTTTGGTATACATCTTGTACTTTTACTATCTGAAAGCGGGAATTTCCTCGCACCCTTGCTGCCGACGCCCCATCATATGATTCTCGATCGGACCCTACCCCAGCCTAATCTCTCCGATATACCCCTGGTGCGTTCGGAAATTGCGTGGTGAACACAAAAATTTACTACGCAGGAGCACGCGGTAAAAGTGCGGAGCCGAAGATTCGATCGGGAGATTCTCGAGTTTTGAGTTGATCCCTTGTCGGATGTTTGCTCCTTCTATTCTCCTTCATACCGGATGATTTAGGGCCACTTTCACACTGCGTCATGGGAATTTGACTTGACTACTTCATTTCACTACACTCTCAAGATTTGTCCCTATTACTATTTTATCCACACTGTGGGAAATCCTACCTTCCGATCGCGTGAACTTACCTCAACTCTATAAACTCACGAATCTCGACTTGATGCTTTTTTCTCCACAAGGCTGAACAGGAGAAAACCGTACGACAGAACCACTCACCAGAATTCCTTTCATCTCTGTTATTTTTTCCAGCTTTCGACATATACTTACCCAAATCTTATGCCGGTTCCTAAGATGGGTTCGTACAAGTCAACACAAGCACCCGGAAATGGAGGCAGTTGCAGCTCCACAGAAACCGATGCCTCGGACCACTCAAAAAGCACTGTACCTACAATAATCAGCGACAGACCGACACCAAAGGAGCGAGCTCAAACAGAATGGCCCGCATTTGACGACGATGAAATCGAAGTCCGACTCATTGAACCAAAAGAGCACCACCACGCCGATGTCCATGAACCCGCCCCCAACACCTCAGTATCAACATATGCCTCTACGACCCGCTCAACAGCAGAGCTCCAAGAAGAAGCAGAGCAGCAACAACAGCAACAGCAACAGCAACAGCAACAAATCAAAACAGAAGAACAACTTTACGAAGTCGACGACAGACAAGAAAACTTCCCAACAGATGCCCTGGCCTCAACGCCCTCCTCCTTCGCAGGCCTCTTCCCTTCTTCAAGAAGGCTGCTCATTCGCCATGACGACGCAACGATAGATGGTAATTTGAATCTGCGCGTCGACACGGTTGTACCTTGTCGCGCTGGCTATCAGCAGGACGTCATCCTCTTTCATTTGCGCATGTACGACCTCTTCTCGCGCAAGTTCTCCTTCCGGAGATATTGTCGCGACTCTGGCCGCGAGGTGTGCCACTCCGCGCGCAAAGAAGCCGTCTCGCACCACGCCGATCAGCAGCGTCGTCGTCGCTCACTGAGTAGTGTTCTTGCCAGTCTCCGTCCCGGCTCGAGCTCGAATGGAGGTCATCATCCGGCAAACTCGCCCCAAGATTTGAAGCGGCAGGATTCGGGGTATGAGGCTGGGATGGATTCGTTTGATCTGGACGATCCTGATTATGACAATGGCATGGAGAATGGGCATGGGCATGGCCGTGGAGGACAACCACCACTTACCGAGACGATTCTATTGGAATTTTCCAATTACGCGCATGTCGAGCTAAGACGGCGTGGGACGGGCGCGACCAAGAAATACGAATATGAGTACTGGTCGACGAAGTATCAGTGGCGCCGGGAGTTCAGGAGAGAAGGGGATCTTCGGGAAGTTTCATACTACCTTGTTGATATGCGTTCGTCGAAGACGATTGCACATATGGTTCCGGAAATCATGACACCGCTTGAGGCGGTAGAAGAGGAGAGTAAGGGTGGTTGGGTGCCGCCTTGTTCGATGTGGATTAACGATTCTTCGGTTTATGAGAGGATGCCTGATGTTGCCGAGTAAGTCCACTCCCCTTTTTCTGTTTTGATTTTGATCTGCGTTTGCGAGGCATTCATGCGTTGGGTGGTTTGCTGCCCTGCCCTGGCATGAGTTAGTGTGATGGGTTGTTGTCGCTTTCGTCCTTCTCCTTCCTATTTTCCTCATCGTTTTTGCTTTTGCCTTATTCCATATTGCGTGCATAGACGAACAAGACTGACAGTGATTAGTGTGATTGTCGCGACAGGACTAGTGGCTCTCGTGGATGATTGCATACGCCGTCGCTGGCACCAAGAGCATCGACCTACATGGTCCCTCCCCGCACGCTCCTTGACTAGAGGGCTCGAACTCATAGGACCACGCAGATTGATCGGCGAGGTACTCCAACGGAGGGGTTCTGCTTAGTTGCCACGATAAGGGTACCTTGGTTCCGCGCAGACTAGTATTTGTGACCCGAGAGGACAACTCGAGAAGAGGATAAAATTTGAGGAGAACATCATGAGACCCATGTGTTGGCGTCGAGATCTACCTGCATCTTGCATTTCCTTCCCCTGTTCTGGATGCATGGATTGTGCCGATGCCCATGATTAATGACTTGGCGACGAACTTCACGGCTTTCTATTTTTATTTTATTTTTCTGGATTCCTTTTCAGTCTTCCGTTTTCTGTTACCATCATTGCTGGCTAGTTCGTGTTATATTTGGAAGCTCTCCACTTATGTGGCGTGTGTTCATGCCGGGTTGAGCGCATATCGGCGATCTACCCGACGTTGTCCGAGCTGAACGATTGGACAAGAAAGCTTCGGAGGCTCGGAGGCAGTTTGGCGTTTCATTTGCATTCGAGGATTGGACAGAATATGGGTATCTACACAGCGCGACTACTTGCTTTTGCTTCGAACTGCTCTGTTGTCTGCTTTGCTTCTTTTCAGCTTCATTCAAGGACCTGCGTGTACATGGTAACCTCGTCCTGCGTTGCTCTGTTGTCGACGCATATTTCACTATTCAACGGTCTGACCGCTGCTTCATTCTACGAGCTTTCTATTCATCCTCAGGGGTATCGTGCATCGTCTTCCAAGCCTCCCGGTATTTGTATCGTGTGCAATGTACCGGATATACCCACTCACATTCGAGTACACACCGACTCTATTCATGGGTTGAACTATCCTGTACTAGTATGTTGGTAGGTCTGACTAAAGGGTGAGGAATGCCGATCGACACTCTCAGCACGAGCATGAACCTGAGCATGAACCCCGCTAGCGGTGTCACAGTGAAGAATAACACATGTCTATATGCCAGTCATGACGGAGAAGCAAATCGATTGGCTATGAATGAATCTTTTAGATTTAATATTTTTTTAATTAATTTTCTATCGCGCCCAAGAACCACTGAGACCTTGCCTTGCTGCCTTAATCCAGTGCGGGGCCCAAGGCGCTTACGGCTGAGGCCCAGATCTTCCTAGCCAGCCCCAGCCCCGGCCCCGGCTTCGGTAGGGCATGGACGTGAGCATGGAAATGAGCATAGACATCCCCGTGGCTATAGCTTTTGCCCGCCTCTTGCATCTGTTAAGCCGCATGCATTGATGAGAACCATGGATCCATGGAACAAGAATGGATGAAAATGCATGAATACCCAATAAAATTAAGGCAGCGAATCACACCAGTTTCGTCCGATTGAGATCGATTCATCTTTTCCCCCTGGGCTTCATGAAGCGAGCTTTACGCGAAGACATGAGGCGGTTAGCTCGAGTATGAGGCGAAGATACAGGATGTAGGGCCAGGGCGGAGGAGGTATGTAATTCCTGAGAGATGCGGGCAAAATCTCATGCATCATACTGAAGGCCATTGTTGTTAATTGGCAAGCCTCGAACTCATCTAGACGAGTATTCAAATCCCAGTATGAGTTCCTGCAATGCGGCCCGGTTCATCCCATCATGGTCGGGGCTAGTTTCTACAACCACAATCATCGCAGGCAGCGACGAACGAACCATCTGAAATCACTATCCGTAGTCTCAGCTATTATCGACACTGCTCAGGTGCAGGAAGTTGACCAGGGTCAGCGTAGAGCCTCGGATAGGAATGTGCAATATAGCTTTTGGGACAATTATGATCTCATCCACTGGGACTTGATGTGCTGGCACGCTGGCCTCTTCATCTCAACTCTTTTCTTTTTCTTTCTACCTAGCAGCCCAACCCGAGCCGTTTGATTTCGTTGGTGATGCCTTGATGATACTATTTTTTTGTCGTCGCATCAAGTACTTTTGGGCATCCGCCCTCGTCGTGTCTAGGGTCGGAGCTATGACGCCCTCCCCAGTAGCTCCACTTTTGGGCAATTTGGGCAACCATCTTCTCATCACTCACAGCGTACAGAAGGCGTTCCTTTCACGGCCACGCATGCAATTCATACCTTGAGGTTTATTCTGGAAGGGATCCCGCCGATTTGGTTCGAGCCTATGCGCACTAGCGGTTGGTATGCCTGGTGGATGAGGCAGGGCCGGGGCGCTCCTCAGTTATTGACGTGGAGCATTGTGAGTTGTTCTTTTTTCCCATCTAATCCGCGACCCTAGTGGCCCCGACGTTATTTTGTATTTTGTGGTTTTTTTTTTTTTTTTTCTATTTCTCGCTTTATGCATCGATATTAATTTAAGGGGGTAGGGGAGGAGAGAGGGAGAAAACGGAGATTTTGTATGATTGTTAGTTGCATTAATCAATATTCTTCGGAAGCTGTCCCCCGGGTCCAAAAAGAAAGATATGTTCTACTTGTAATTGTCTTTCGCTTCCCCTTGCCTAGTGGAAAAGTTGTGTCTGTCACATCTGGGAGTTTCGATAGTGGGACCTTCAACCGCCACCCCTTAGCCCTTACGGCTCTACCTCATCTAGCGTTTCTTCAAAGGTTTTTTGCTCTGGTCGGCGTGCGCCGGGCCGTTCCAGCTTGCAGCCTCATGAATGATCCGCATATCTCCCGCACCCATCCTTCACTGGCGGATCAGGCAGGAAGGGAGGGGGAATTTCGCTGACGCTGGGTCTGTCCACTCGCGTGCATAAGCTCGTCGTTTTGGTCGTCCATTGGGTTCCAGACAGACGTTAGGCTCCGTCTGCTTGTCCCCGCCAGGAGAAATAGTACAGAGAAAAAAATTTCATCATGACCCCCTCCTCCCGAGAACGGTCTCTTGCTGTTTGGCCTTTTTAGGTCTTTTTTGGTTTTTATTTTTTGGGAGATTTTCTATTTTCATATTTTTTGATTATTATTATTTTTCTCGGGTCCTTGAAGATATGGCCCACTGTATATAGGACTCCCCGCTTCCCATGTTAATCACCGTTCGTGACTTTAAAAAGGGTCACGCAAGTTTTCTGAATTCATTGAGATCTAGTGAATTATTCTTCTTCTTTATGTTTACTTGATTTCCCCGGAGCCTTTTTCCCTTCAACTCGTCCCCGAAGTTTCTTCTCTCCCCCACACGCCAACGTTGCCACATCACACCCTATCGACAACCTTTTCTACCTTTACTCTCTTTTGCAATTGAGTCTCAACAAGACCTTTCAATTACCGAGAAATTTACCTTTTCACAACCGACAATGTCACTGCCCAATAGCCCCCAAGGAAGCGCTGCCGCAAGCCGGCCTAGTTGGCAAGACCAGCTTTCCGGTAAGCAAGCCATTGGGGCACGATCGTTACGCTAAACGTCTTGCAACCTTCCTCAACCCCCCTCGAGAACCTTCACTAACATCACGAAGAGCACTGTAGACGCACAAAGCTACCAACTCCGGTCTTTAACATTGTCTCCGATCGACGAGGTACCTACCCGATTCCGCTATTTTTCTCCTTCACACCCTCTACCCTCCACCGTCTTTTCACCCCTCCTAAAAATACCCCGTTTCCATTTCCCGTGCTTTTCTTCCTGTTCACGCGCCTTGCCTTGCCTACAACACGCTGTGTGTCTCGGCATTGCAGGTGTGGAGCTGCAGAAAGAACCGTGTACACCGACTTTTAGTCCGGAGCTTGACAGCGGGATACTAATTGCCCTTGCGTCGGAAATGTAGGAGGTCGTACCGCTTGGTCAAGCACCGTCAGCATCAATACCCAGAACTTCTCCGCCCGCTACTGGTATGATGGTCAGTACATCAACAATGCCAAAGAGGATGCTGCCGAAGTCGCCCTGAAGCTCCTCAATCAACAGCCGCGTGCCTCAACCATCTATCCTGGTCAGATTGATTCGCGACAGACCACAGGCTATGGCCGTGGTGCTGGCGGAGTCTGATACTTTCTATTCTTATACGGACTAACTATTTTCTTTTGTGTGGGTGGCTATCTCCTTTATTTTCCTGTGTTTTATCCCTTCTTCACCTGCATGTGCACGTGGAGTGTTTATGAAAAAGAAAGAAAGAAAGCGTAAAAGAGAGAAGAGTTATCTCCTTTTCTCTGTCTTTCTATCTCTTTTTCTGCATGTGTCTCCCTTTTGCGGACCCACTGCAACTCAACTCACACGTCCTTGCTGTTGCTCTCATTTGTTATTTCTGCGTCTGCAGGAAAAAAATATCCATCCACGCACTGCTCTACATACCTTCCGCGTCACATCGTCGTCCACTCGCCTTCCTCCTCGGAGACCCGGAATGCAAACTTCATTCTCCCCGGCCGGTGAAATCTTGACAGCACATACTATCAAGCACGCTGCAGGGGTGCCTTAACCGTGTTGCCGCGTGGGATGAGGTGGCCCGGAGCAAGGTGCAGGGAAGTTTATGGGATTTCGAGAACTGGACCTTTTTCGGAATGACTATCCGTCAATGCTGCTTTCGAAGATCAGTCACTACCTTGTACTTGTGCATTGGTCTTTGTGTGACCCGTCAACAGCCATCGTGATACCCCACTCTTTCAGCAGCTCCAGGGACGGTGCTTTCCTAATTCTCCGGCTCGCATGAGTGACGAAAACAAGCATGAAAATTCTTTCAAAATCGCTGGCATTGGAGACAAATACTGTGGCAAAATTCACTACTTGCAATTTTACATTTGATCAACGACTCGACTTTTTCCGCGAGATGAAAATGTCTTCATTTTACCGCCTCCATGGTTTCAGATATTGCCTTGCCTCTGCGGTGAATCGGTGAAGTTTGGGTGGGGCATTTCTCCTCTGGTCGACTTGTTATTGCATATATGCATGATCTTCCGAGACAGCTTCAGCTGTACTCTCCTATCCTATTCTACACGGGTTGGTGCACACGGAAAGATCAGCACCTGGCCAGGACATTACTTAATGCCTTGTGACATAAGTGGTACCTTCTGATGGTGTACATACTGGGTACTGCTACAGCGCACATCCAAAAGAAACACCGCAATCGGGCCCTAGCATTGTAATTGCCTCTCGTCTTGGAACTGGGGGCCTGTCGACGTTCCTGTGTTACCAGGAACGGCCCGGCAGTCCAAACCTAAATTTCCCACAGGACCAGGGCAGAGTTCGACATCAAGCAGCGGTCAATGTGTGCGAGGAAATACAGGGTTCTCCCTTTTCCTCGGACTGGGCACTGGGGTTATTTCTCTTGTTTTTTTCGTTTTGCTATCTCTTTGTACTCGTTTCTTCATCTCACGAGAAGAGCCTTTATACGGGAGTTTTCTTTTTTCTCTTCTTTCTTTGTTTGGGTATCGAATGGGGTTATGGGAATGGTAATTGGACTGGAACAGGTCGTTATATTGTTGACTTTCTTTTGTTCTCTGATGATTACTGGGATTGGGGTTGGATTGGGACCTTTTTGTATCAGATTGTTTTCTCCCCTTTTTGGCATAAGACTTATCGACAGAATATCACAAAACCAGAAATACAAAATCCTCTTCTTTTTATTTTCCATTCATAATGCTTCAATGATCAATCGTAACCGTAGCTTCTGTGTCTTGATTCGAAATTTGAGCCGAGAAGGAATACCCTCTCTCATTGAGTAAGTTATTTATTAGGAGAGCTTAGGCAAACATTAGTGCCTTAGATCCCCCCCCCCTCAATATCAAGCTTAGTGGTACTTGTCAGGTTCTCCGGGGTACAATCACGTGTCAATTCATGGAGCCTCGAATTAGTAGCAGTTACGCCAAAGGTTACAAAGGTCTGTAGCAATTTCCTCCCTTATAAAAGCCCACGAGTAAAAATTATGTTTTTATAACGGTGGGATTCCCATTTAATATTCTTGCTAACTTTAAAATGCGTCCCAGCTCTTATCATACGCGGGAAAAGAAGCTCAATATGAGAACGTCTTTCCCCATATGGAGTTCGCGGAAACCCGCAGTTGATTTTTAAGTGGATTATATTAACTAGTGGAAAGATTGCGGATAGAAAGCCCCCATAAAACGCTCAGATGGACAGGTCTGTAACACAATCTCCTCCGAGGAGATGAAACGCAATCATTTGCAAGCATCCCCTGCGTTCCGGCCCGGATCATATAGATCATAACGAAATATGGATAGTTCCGAGGTCCGGCCTCTCTATGGATCAACTGACCCACCCGTAGTAAGTAGTACGATGTGAGCTATCTAATATGCAAACATCTTCCCACTTCCATCACCATTACGTCGTTTGTTCCTCCACGCATAGTAGAATCTGAGCAAAATACATCCAGTCGTTACGAATAGAAGTAACGCGGCATTTGTCCAATGGCCGGTCGGATAGCCCCTTTTTGCCTCGTCGCTCTTATAGATCCAAACACCAACAATCTGGCCTGGTGCTCCAAAAGATACATTCAACGCGATGGCCAGTCCCGCCCCTGCGGTCGAGTGGAGATTTGAAGAAAGCCATCCTAGGAGTGGAGGGATACAAGCAAAGGCCCCACTTGTCGCGACAATGAGACAGCCGTATCGATGCTAGTTTCTTTGTATTAACTTCTGTCAATTGGCACGGTAGACACCAATACAAAATCTTACCAAGTAGGCTTCAGCAGGAAGGACCGCTGATGCTAAAAATCCCATTGCGCCGACGAAGGAGAATATGGCGGAATGAAGCCCACGGCTAGGCGAGTTAGCTATTTTCAAACATCGATATACATTTCTTCAAATTACCTATTAAAGTGGTCCGCGGACCAGGCCACAGCAACTGTCACAACATACGCAACGGCATATGGAGGAACTGTCATCAATTGAGCCCGAAGATTGGAGTATCCAAGACCTGCAGTGATAGCAGGCGTGAAGAGAGAGAGACTCGAGAAAGGGGTAGAAATGCCAAAGTAGACCTATCAACCTGTCAGCAATCCATCTTTGCAGGGGGGTTTAAAGCCAAACAAACCGCATAATGGGCATACAACCGCCAGTCCACAAGTACGGCTTTGGCGTCTTCCCATGACATGGCATGGGAAGAGCCCTTTGAACCCTCAGTTGCTAAACGTCGCGCCGCAAAATCTTTCTCCTCAGCGGAAAGCCAGTGGGCGGACTCTGGATAGTCAGGCAGAAAAAACCAGACAAGAACTGCCGAGGCACAAGAAGGTGCTCCTTCAATTATGAAAAGCCATCTCCAAGCAGATAAGCCCTGCGCACCATTCATGTGACCAACTCCAAATGCAATAGCACCACCAAAGGCACCTGCCAGAGTTGCTGACGCTAGGATCAAAGCCACGCGCATCGAACGCTCAGAGTTTCGATACCAAAAGGTTAGATAGTAAACAAAACCTGGGAAAAGCCCTGCTTCCATGACGCCAAGTAGAAAGCGCAGGCCAGTCACTTGGGCATAATTGTGAACTCCCCCAAGACCCATGGTAGTTGCACCCCACGAGAGCATAAGAAAAGCAATCCATCTCTAGAAGACTGTCAGTCAAACTTCGGTTCTCATTTTCTGTATTGATGTGGAAGAAGTACACTTGGCCTCAGCTTTTTCAAAAAGTAATTAGAGGGAACTTCGAAAAGTGCATATGCAATCAAAAACACCATAAGCGCAATTCTGCTGTTCTTAGTACCAGACTGATAAAATAATAGATTGGCTGATTTACTCACGTGAATTGGAAGGAGGTCATATTCGTCTCAGAAAGAAGGTCATTGTGAGTATCCTGATTAAGAATTTTGGCATTTCCTACATGGGGTCAGCGTAACCAAGGGCCTTGTCAGTGAAACATAGATAACATACCGATATTAGATCGATCTAGATAACACAAAAGGTAGATAGCAGCGCAAAGCGGAACGATCCGTAGATCCTGCTTCCAGACCAAAGCTTTCTCATCGGCATCGCCGTTCAGGACTGGTGAGTCGGTGTCGGTGTCGGGACCTGGATACTTTCCCCGCTATTCTTAGTGGTTATAAAATTTGAACCGAGCGAAAGGGAAACTCACGCTCGAGACATTTTCGATGTCTTGCGCCCTCTTCTCTTCCATCATATTCTAGGGGGACTGGCGATCTGACAACGCACACAAATCTGCCAGGAGAGCAAAATCCGAGAACTCTTCGCCCCCCTTTTTAGTTTGCTTTTTTTTCTCACTCGGCATTGAGCTAATGCCCCGGGATTGTCCCCGCATTCCCGAGCCCGCACTGACCAGGTCGGCCATTCTCCGACCCAGCATGCTCCACTGCATTTTGACCGACTTTGGGCCGTCTTGTTACCTTACGGTCTTAGATTAAGGTTTAGCAGCGAAGTGATATACCACTTTGTCCTTACGATCTTGAATTCAATTTATGACGTCTTAAATTATTCATTTATTTTTTAGAATTCTATTCCGTCCCAGGCAGGAATCTTGAAAATAATAGAATTGATTTGTTGGGACGTCACATTCCAACAAAGTAAATGGATGCCCTGCTATTTAGTCCGTCTTGCTCTTTGCAAATCGTCCCGTGAGCTGCCGGATCTGCTTGCCCCAGATATAAACCGGCACACCCAAAAGGCCGAGAGCACCAGTTAGCCCCCCGAAGATACCGAAGGCACCATCATACCCGTGACTTGCCACAAATGCTGATGTACCATAGCTCGTACCGAAGGAAATGAAACCCCGGAAAGCACAGATAATCACGAGCAATGGCCCTGTGCGGGCTGGGTAGCTGTCTAGTAGGTATGTGATAGCCACTATATTGGCTCCCACGAAGCAAAAGTAGTAGGCCGCGACAACATACACATATACAAACCAGTGGTACTTTTCTGGAAAGGCTGCACCCTGTCCATAAAGAACAGACGTAAATGTTCCAACAATCACCGGAAATATTAGAGGCCAGAGTCGTGTCTCAGGCTCGTGCATGCCACCATTACGTCGAGCAAACCAGCGAATTAGCTTATCAGAGCCGGTGCCTAAAAGTGGAAGTGCGGCAACGGCGACAACAATTTGCCCACAGTTCACGTAGCTGGTGCTTGAGTCAGGCCAGTGGTACGGATCTCCGGTAAGAATTGAACCGTATGTCGTTCCAATAGCAATATTGACACCGATAGTGAGCCCATTTAGACACAATGCCCAAAGGACATTAGGGAAGAAAAGAAGCTCCACGGTTTGCTTTTTGAAGTGTGAGCTGGGTCCTGTATGAATGATAGAGAAATCTATGGACATACCCTAAGAACCTCGACAGCTTTGTACCACTCAGGCTTGCCTACCCAAAGGCGCACATCCGATCTCCAGGTTCGTGGCGCATAGTTGACAAAATCAAGAGGCGGCCTTTCTTTGCAAAGCGTGATGTTGGTCTTGTCAGGGATATCGGCCTCAAGATCGACTGCATCTGTGGAATCACCGCTGGAGACATCTTGCTGATATGCAGAAAGATTCCGATCGTATTTAGTCTCTGGGAGCCAAAGTAGAGCCACAACAAATTGAAGAGCAGCCATTCCAGCTCCAAGGTAATACCAGCCCTGTGGAGTAATGGCGCCTGCAATGGGGCTAGCGAAAAGAACCCAGATGGTTGTCAATAACACCTGAATGGCTTGTTGGACCATGAGACATTTGCCCCGTTCGTGAAGAAAAAATATTTCCTATTCGCGGAAATTATTTTAGTATGATTTCAAGGAGAACGGGCCAGATAATGGTATGACTTACCTGTGTGATCATCGGAACCAATGCTTCGCTTTGTCCCGCGCTCAACCCAAGCACCATACGAGCTGCTAAATGCCACTCGTATGTCTGGGCCACAGCACAGAGAACAGCACCAAGTATAAGGACTAGAGTAAATAGGAGGAGGACACTTCGACGACCAACGGCAATGGCCAAAGGCATTCCGACAAGATTTCCGATTCCCCTATTAGATCCGACAAGCTCTGGTCAGTATACCAATCCCCTCAGTTTCAGGGAGAGAATATTACATGAACAAAGTTGGGTACGTCATCAGTGCCGTTATATCCGCATAATCCTTGCCTACTGCCACATATTCCGGTATATAGAAGGTCAACAACCCTCCGAACCCGGAAACAAGAGACATGCCAATAGTTGAGACTGGTAGGAAGTCAGAATATGAAACTGTAGAAAATCGTGATTGTAACTTTAAGTCGATTGACTCACAAGTAGATATAACGACCAGTACAACTATCTTCTGCCAAAGAGGCATGTTGAGAGGATCTTTTCAATTTCATTAGTATTTTTCGTCCCTTCCGGGAACAATTGCAATTGCGACGTCATACCTTGCGGGTCTGCTGTTGGAGTTGGGATATAGATAATTGAACCTTCGGTCAACTTGACCGTTCCCATAGCCTTACTCGCTTCACCATCAAGTTTTGGTGACTCGGATAATTCATCGTGTACCATTTCAACATGTTGGCCAGTGGCTTTTTCAGTATCCTTCATGTTTGCAAAGAAAGAGGACGACCCAAGAATCGTTTTTGGCCCTTGAGCTGGATGGTGCAGTGTGTCCTGGAGTCCAGAGGGAAAGAGTCAGAAACTCACAGCAGTCTCGACCATTTAATATATCAAGTTCATTATCGCTATCCAACCAGGAAGACTGGGTGATCGTCGGGACCACTCTAGCTGTCACCCCCACAAACCCAGGAAATCCAGCCACTTGGCCCGATAGCTCTCGGCTACTACTGTAACTTATTATTCTACATATTGACACTAACCAGTTATGGGGGTCCTTTTAGAAAGCACGCTTAGATAAACCTTGATGATAGGGATCCACAGTAGTACCCCGCTTCCCCAGACTCCCTCGGGATTGGGTTCGTAATTTAGATTCGTAAATCTGTGGATGGTGGCTGGAAAGAGAGTCAAAAAGGAGCCGAGTGGGGGTGTGCCGGCAGTTGCTTTCGTCTGCCCACCGGGAAGAGATGTCAATCCCAAAAATAGCAAGTGGGCGTGAATATCTATCTTGTCACAAAAGTTTGGATTAAGGTAAATGGGGTCGGCAATTTGCTCGTTGAAGATCGGTAAATTCCAGCAAGAACACGAAGCCATAATTTTTCATTTGATCGAACGAAGGATGAATATGGAATAGACCTCTCAACAAATGCGTAGATGAAAACGAAATGATTTTAAAAATCACCCCTAGTTCACCCGTCGGGGGTTTCCACGCTTCGCTACCTGTCTTTCTGACCGAGATGCCGTGTCTCTACTTCAAACTTCTTTCCTATTCTCCTATTTATTATTGATTTATGCCCAAGATACCACCACGTAGAGCAACATAGAATTTGGAAACAAAGAAAAAGACTCTGGTGGATTGTCCTGTTGATCACCAGTACGGATCCTAGGTTTGTAGTATCACTGAAAACTAATATTGTAAAGAGTAACGTGTTCATTCCACTAGCTGCCATATATTTAGATAGTATATCACCCTCTCATTTGAAGCCTAATAATCCTTGACACCAGCCAATCTCAGAACAATGTCCGTAAGTTCGGGCTTCTCGAACGGCTCATTGCGATCCTTAGGGCAAACATTTCCATCACGCATAGGCTTCTCCTTAGCCGGGCGCACATTGCTGGAGAAGATAATTAGCATTCTTTCTTTAACGATGAAATTTTGCGGAGGCTTACCAGTGAGGCCAGTGTGTGGTACCAGTAAAGTTCTCGAAACACTCCTTCTTCAACTCTAGCGTCTCGGGGGTTGCAAATCGCCGCGGTGTCATGCAAATGTACTGTACATGGCGGATCTGGTCACCCTCTGGTAGGCAGGCATAGTGCATAGTGCGCGAGTCCCAGAGGACAAAATCACCAGGTTCCATGTTAATTTTGACTAGCTCACAGCCGCGCTCTTGGAACCATTTGACGTCTTTCTCGCTGAACAAGAAGAGGTCCATAAATTTGATCTCAGGGGGTGGCGCATCCTCATGGTCGAAAGATTCGCGCTTATAGGCAAAGAACTCATCGAAGAGCTTGGCGGATCCTTTCATCAACATCAGACCACCGTCCTTAGGACCATTGGGGGCATAGTTGAGAAGACCCTGGACTGCTTGCATTCTGTTGACAGTCAGCCTGATTAAAGATTCAACAAATCGAGAATACTGGTTTGAGATCTCACCCTTTACGTTCGGGGTTCTGATCGCAGTGAGGCCATGGACTCCAGCGAACATCCTTTCGTCGCGGCATCGAGATGTTCATTCCATCGAACGAGCAGATAAGCTCCTTGGTCTCCCAAAGTGTTTCAAAAATGTTGATGACGGTAGGCTCAGTGCGAGCTTCCCATGACATCTTCTCATGAGGCGAGCCATATGCGAAGTACATTCTACTTCAAGTTAGCGTACGTCCGAGGATCTGAGGATTGGGTCAACTTACCCTCCCTTGAAGCTAACGGGCAAATGATCCGCAGTCCAAGTGCTCTCGTCATTTTCGTCAAATCCGAGCTCAAAGTTCTTAAGCCACTGGATCTGCTTCTCTTGGTAGTATTTAGCGCGCTCTGGGCTGATAACATTCTTGATCACCACACAACCGTTCTTGTGGAACTCGTCGCGCCAGTCACCATAGTGTCGGGGAGTGAAAGTGACGAGGTCGGGGCAGCTGAAGTCTGGAGCCTGGGTTTCTTCAGCTTTCGTGACTTCGGTGGTGGACATCATAGTGGATTGTTGTAGAGTGATGATCGTAAGATTTTACTCTGCTAAAATAATTCTAAGTAGAACGCCTCAATTTCCGGGTGCAATAAATATCACTTAACGAGTCCCCGATCTGTTTCTTTTTTTCCTAAAATCCTGCAACGCGACATTGCCCCCGATTTCCCCCGCCTCCACTCGGCGGGTTAACAAGTGGGCGAAGTGTTTACCAGCCTCACAGCAGGAGACAGTTGAGTGCAAGCTGGATTCCCCACTTCCCCGGATTTACGGGGGTGGGGAAGGTTCAAGTTGCGCGGGGGGTCTTGGTCCAGATGAACGATGTCCATCGGAAAAGCGGGGAGGTGGGTGGACGATGCGGAGAGTAGGTGGTACGGGCGAAAAAAGATGGCGCGGTACTGTTTTATTGGAGTTGAAACTCGGAGCTATAATTGTACAAACGTCCAGATTCATGAAGATTGGCAGCACAGAAAATTCACTCATCGCCCAAAGGTGACCATTTCATTTCCATTCACCAATTGAACCAGCCAATTTCCAACCATGCCTCCTCCAGTTCAATCGGCGTACAAGCGTGTCGCTCAACCCGTCACCGATGAGAATGGGTATAAACCATGCCAGTCTGGGAAATCTGAAGTTCTACCTAAGGGATGGAACGGGTTCAACGCGAAGCCCTTGGAAAGCGATATTCAAATCGACCACGATGTCGAGGTCGTGGTTCGCGATGGTGTTCGCCTCTACGCTGACGTTTATCGACCAGCAAATTCAACCGAGAAGGTCCCCGCTGTGTTGAGCTGGTCATTCTATGGGAAAAAGTATAGCGCCCTCGACATGCTCCCTATGTGTGTTTGGAATTGCTGCGTCGGGCGTTCTGACCTGAGTGGATTGGAAAAGTTCGAAGGTCTGGACCCGCAAGCTTGGTGTCCGCGTGGATATGCGATCGTCAGCGTCGATACTCGTGGCTCTGGGCACAGCGATGGACAAATATGTGTTATGGGAACGCAAGATGCGGAGGATGGTTACGACGTTGTCGAGGCCATTGCGAAGATGGACTGGTGCAATGGAAACATTGGCATGGCAGGGAACTCTGCTCTTGCTATTTCACAATGGTTCATCGCTGCCCAACAACCTCCTTCACTAAAAGCCATTGCACCGTGGGAGGGCTCCGGTGATATTTATCGAGAGCAGTTCTGCCGCGGTGGCTGGTTCTCTATGAGCAACTTTGACCTTATCGCCAATGCCATCGTTCGTGGAACCGAAAAATCCGGTCTCGAGGACTTCGAAGAAATGTACCGACGCTCCAATGTTTCCAGTGCTTTCTGGGAAGATAAGAGAGCTGACCTCACGCGGGTTCAGTGTCCTGTGTATATCCGAGGATCAGATGTGAGCTCTATTCACACTATGGGCTCTATTCGTGGTTGGTTGGAGGTCCCTCACGATAAAAAGTGGATTCAATGGGGAAGCAAGCAGGAATGGTATGAGCTATACAGTGTTCCTGAGTCCAATGAAGAGCTAGGGTCATTCTTTGATCGGTATCTCAGGGGCATGGAGAATGACTGGGAAAAGACGCCCAAGGTCCGTTGGTCAGCCCTTCAATTTGGCGACCGGGAGGCAATCGACGATATTGTTCTCGAGGACTTCCCTGCTCCTTCAACTGAATATCGAGAGTTCTTCTTCAACGATAACAAGCGGCTGTCCGCAAGCGTTCCACCAAAGGCATTTAATATCTCATATGACTCCGAGGATCGCCACAGTGTTGCTGAATTTACCTACACATTCGAGAAGAAGGGACGTCTTATTGGGCTGCCCAAGGCAGTGCTATACATGTCTTGCGAGGAGTGTGATGACTTCACGGCCTTTGTTATCCTCCGCAAGAAGGATAAGAATGGCAAAGAATTAATGCATCTTAATTTCCCATTCCATGCAACCCCGGTCAATTCCATCGATGAGATCCCAGAGGCTCAGCAAGCAAGTCTCAATCTACATCTAGGATCCGTTGGAATCCTGCGTGCCTCGCATCGCGATATTGACTCTTCCAAGAGTATTCATCCCCAATTTCCCTTCCATCCACACAAACGGCAGGACAAGGTCGCACCGGGCACAATTGTGAAGCTCGAGATTGGTATTTGGGCAATGGGAGTGGACTTTGAAGAAGGCGAATCCATCAGCGTGAAAGTAAGTTGCAATAATTTCTATGGCAAGGATCTTTCACTAATTCTTTTGAAATTCATAGATCGGAGGCCAATACCCTAGCATTGCCGAATACAAGACTTTTTCCCGTCCGAGACCCGAGCACGAATTAAACCGTGGGGCCCACACTATTCATTGCAGCGAGGAGTATCCTAGTTCTGTCATTTTGCCTTTTATTTAGAGGCGGATAAAGACTGGCGCCATCCAATGTTTGGAAGGGCTGTTCTACGACTCTGATATTTCACATTAGCTGCTAGAACACTACTATATCCGGTTTTCACATCTTCCCTGGTACGTAGCCGAGGACTCGGAGAACCTTGGAATGGCATAGTGTTTCCAAAACATCCATTAGGACCGTAGAATGCCACCTATAGGAGCCCACTACTGAGTAATATTTTATCGGCAACTTCCATAGGCAAAAGCGAAAATCTCAAACTAGACATCTGTCCATGAATTCTGTTTATAATGCCTCCGATAGTACCCAGATGGCGTTCGATCTCTGATTGGCTAGAGGGCTTATATGGACTCACGTGATACCGTGTCGCGTCGACGCGATCGCCGACCCGCATCGACGGGGAGACTCTTTCCAGCTTGCAAGTGTCAAAACTTCAATCCTCAAATAATAGGGACAAAATTCTGTCTCCTTGATTACCGCCACAATGACCCAAGAACAAGTCACCCCCGCTGCTCCAGCAGCCCCCAATCCAACACACGAGGAGCACCAATATCTCAACTTGATCCGCACGATTCTAGCTGAGGGCGAATTTCGTCCTGATCGAACCGGAACCGGCACAAGGGCCATCGCTTTCCCAAACCAATTGCGTTTCTCTCTCTCCAAACCAAACCCAGAAGGTGGTGCCCCGATCCCCGTTCTGCCGCTCCTGACGACAAAGCGGGTTTTCCTACGCGCAGTGGTCGCTGAGCTTCTGTGGTTCATCTCCGGCTGCACATCATCCCTACCCCTCTCCGAGGCTGGCATCAAAATCTGGGACGGCAATGGAAGCCGCGAGTTCCTCGACAAGGTCGGACTGGGTCACCGCGAGGAAGGCGACCTGGGTCCCGTGTATGGATTCCAGTGGCGGCACTTTGGCGCCGAGTACATTGACGCGAAGACGGATTATACAGGCCAGGGAGTTGATCAGTTGAAGGAGGTCGTGAACAAGATCATGAACTCGCCCTTTGATCGCCGCATCATCATGTCTGCTTGGAATCCTGCGGATCTCCGCAAGATGGCTCTCCCGCCGTGTCACATGTTCGCGCAGTTCTACGTTTCCTTCCCACCCACCATGAAGATTGATGAGAAGACTGGCCGCCCGGACCAGAAGGGAACCCTGTCTTGCCTTCTTTACCAGCGCTCTTGTGATATGGGCCTGGGTGTCCCCTTCAACATCGCATCTTACGCTCTCCTCACTCATATTCTCGCCCACGCTGCCGATCTTAACCCTGGACAGCTGGTTCACACCATGGGCGATGCCCATATTTACCTGGATCATATTGATGCTCTCAATGAGCAATTGACTCGTGAGCCTACTGAGTTCCCAGAACTCCGCATCAAGCGTGACGACCGTGGCAGTGCTGTCGTCGACGCGTGGAAGGAAGATGAGTTTGAAGTCATTGGATACAAGCCACACAAGATCATCAAGATGAAGATGAGTGCTTGATTTGTCACGGATTGAGCCGGATTTATTGAATGATGCCCTGCGTTGTAATGTTTTTTATAGTTTTTTTTTAGAAGATACCAGTACTGAGATAGACCATCAAACGATTGTCACTGTGGAAACTTGCATTCATTACTGTATCCCATTAGGTATCATTGATGACAAAAACGCTTCAAGGTATCTAAATGGCTCCAAAAGCTAGAATCGAAGAAAGATGCAAATGCTAATGCAGATGTAGGTGTAGGTGTATCATGAATTGGCCAGCACCACTCCGGCACCGCGAAGCAATACAATCGTATCACCCGACTTGATCTTCCCATCTCCAATGGTTTCCGAGAACTCCAAAAAGTCTCCGGATTCCACATGGAAGATCCGCAGCCGCGCCTCCTCCCCTCCAACCTGATTATTCTTATTCACCACAGCCAGTCTCCGCGCCGCATCGTCCAGGACCCGCCCAACCTTCCACTTAGAATCGAAGAAGAAATCTCCCGCCGGTGGCTCCGCAGCCTGTGTATCTGCCGTCCCAACCGTATGCAAGTATATCCTTCTATCAGCCGGGACATTGGCCTCTCCCTTAGCGGAGCGCTTCATCGCATTCACGCTCGCCATACGCGCGGCAGGGCTATTCGGCTTAACCTTAGGCTTGGGGATAAGATTGGCAGTGGCGGTTTGCTTCTCTTTCCCCCAACCGCGCACCTTCGCGAACATTGACTTGATTGTATCCTGCGGCGAGGCATTGTTGCCTTGGCGTGCGCCCAGCGGGGTAAGCTTGGCGCAATCGTGTTCTTCGCGCAGGCGGTGTTTGAGGCAATATTGGCGGTTGCAGTTGGGACAACGGACGGCAGGATCTTTGAGCGTATTAATGAGGGTTTTGCAAGCGACGTGCGCGCATTGATCGGTGTTGTAGATGTTGGGTTTCTCGGGTGCCGTGCGGTTCTCTTGTTGGGTAGCGTTGTTGCCATTGCGCCGGCGTGCCCATTCGCCCGCGTGGGTGCATTTGTGGGCTGTTTCGCTGCGGTGCTCGAGACAGAAGGTGCTGCGGCAGGATTCACATCGGAATGGGAGGAAATCGAGTTGACCGCAGTATTCTAATTGGCAGTGGCGTCCGATTGATTCGAGATCTGTGTCGGCCATTTGGGTGAAGGACTCTGGTTGTCCGGAGTGGTTGTTTTGGGACATGCTGATTGGGGGTGTGGGTGTGGCAGATAACAAAGAGTGTTTAAAACGATGTCTTAGAATGCGAAAAGGAATGCGACTAGAAATTCAGAGGAGAAATAAGAGATCGTGAGGGTGAACAGCGAAGAGAGTAGAAGGCTGTTGACTAATGCGGAGAAGCTTCCAGTGCCACAGAAGTGGCTTAGCTCATCGTCGGCGATCGGAGTTACGCCACCCGAACTATACGCCTCACCATAGACTTGGACCAGGCAACTCTTGCAGGGGTCTAGTGAATTGGGTCGATGTGCCTTGATTTCTGGATTGTATCCAAGGGCTGGCCTTAGCACTGGACATCGTCAATGATATCCCACGGCTGGCGACTCTCTCAATGCTACTTCCCGAGTCAGTTCCATAATCCGATCTGAAAGAGCGAAACATCAGGTCAAGAGCAAAAAATAAAATAAGAAATGAAAGCCCGCAAGGAAAGTCCAGGGAAAAAAAAACCGAAAACGATTTTGGGGCTCGTCAATGACATATCCGTAAGGAGGTTCACAAAATGTGTACACAACACTCCCGTCAACGCCGTCTCAAAGAGCATCAAGTTCAAATAGAACATGTGGTTTCACCTGCCAGTGCCTCTCTTCAAAACATATCAGACCTCTTTTTATTTAACAGGAGCAATGAATCCCCCCATTTTGTCAATATTCTCCAGCTGTGTCTACACTTCTGATTTGAGCTTGAGTCCGGGACTCGTATTCTCTTTATCGGCGATGCCATCGAAAGTACCCAAGAGGACGCCTGCGTTATCCATGTCCGATTCCGCTCCACTTCCAGACTCTCAACAAGCAGGCCGAGATAGGATCTATAACCTTATTGCGAAGTAAGTAGTGCAACCAAGCAGTCCCCATCAGATAACTGTTCTACATAACCAAACAAGTCTAATAACGAGCTAGCATGCATCTTCAATGCGAGTACAGTGATCTCACAATTATCTGCAAAGGCCGCAAATGCGAACGCCAATTTGAAGCGTACAAGGTCGTTGTTTGTCAGCGCTCAGAATACTTGGCTAGGATGTGCAAAGACCAGGAGAACCCAAAGGTAGCGTACTACCATCCTTACGCAGAGGGAGACGGTATAGAGAGACTAGTGTATAAATTGCATCTAGTAGGACTCATCTGAGCCGCTGATTAGCACTCGGGAGCCGATTTTATTCGAAAAAGTATTAGAATTTCTATACAAATCCGACTACACCGTTCCCAGCAAGTCTAGCACCGCGCCCGATACCCCTTCTGGGGCCCGAGCTTTCAGGAAAGCACAGCTGGCCAAGATTGACGCGGATAAAACCAGGGCCGCTCAATTTACCGAGAGTTCGAAGCGACAGAAGACAAAGAAAGCCTTGAGGAGTTTTAAAAGCTAGGCAATGGGTTAGTGGATCTTTCACCAAAACAAGAAATGGAGGAAGAAGTTGAAGGGAATATCCTCCACGACGATGACACCTTCCTTGAGCAATGCCACCCATGTTATTTCCACGCACGCATGTACATCGAAGCTGGCTGGTGGAAGATCCCAGACCTCAAGGTGAAAGCGAAAGCCCACTTCACGAAAACATTCATGGATAACCCAGATCCAAAGTCCTTCGCCAAAACAATTGAGGCAATCTATGCCATCAACACAACCTGCCCTGAGCTCAAGGATGAAGTGATCAAGTTTATTGTACCAAATATGATGATGTTCTGGAAAGGAGCAGGAGTGTCCACGACACCACCGGTTCTCACCCGTGAGCTTATGGAGCTTGTGCCTCAGTTCACGTATGAGTTGTTTCCGAAATTTCTCGATATATGTTGTGATAAGGGCCTTTTCCAGCAACTGGCTGGATGCCGGGGCGGTAAGAAGAAGATACTAGTTGGAAGCTTCGAAAAGGACCCGTGGTTGAGTATACGAGGGGAATTATATCTGGGTGGTACCTAGTCTGTTATTAGAATGCGATTTATTTATCATGCTTGAAATGGATATCTACTAGTATATAGACTCTGTTGACCAAGCTTTGACAGTGGCTCGGAAGTACTACTATACTATATCTTAGCTGAGATTCAAGTTGGCGTGTCCGACCTTGGCGGTATGACTTTGATATTACCGATGGAAGCCTCCACGTCTACTACTAATATTAAATTCAAAATATGTAGATTTAAATTGAAATTAGATTTGAACATGGTATATTTAGTACATCGAATAGCAACGTTCGTTCAATCTTGTCAATCAGCTTGTAGCCGATTTGTAAATTTTCGCAACTCGCCAGAGAACGATCTGGTCGTCCATGGAATCTGGGGCCGGTTGTTTTGACATTCAGTGTCGATTGTGGTATGCCCCAATCTGTCTTCCCTTTCATGTGGAGAAGAGTAGAGAACATTGGAGAAGGTCAGAAATAGTGCGCCATTCACCTATATTGCCCTAATTTGTCTATCCTCTCATTGCACCGTTGAGCCACCAGCACACCCTTACAGGCGCGATGAAAGCTTCATGTGACGGTTAACATCCTTGTATAGCAAGTATCGGAACTTGCCAGGGCCACCAGCGTAGCAAGCTTGAGGGCAGAAAGCGCGCAGCCACATGAAATCACCAGCCTCAACCTCAACCCAGTCCTGGTTCAGGCGATAGACAGCCTTACCCTCCAGAACGTAGAGACCGTGCTCCATAACGTGGGTCTCGGCGAAGGGGATTGTGCCACCAGGCTCGAAAGTAACAATAGTAACGTGCATATCGTGGCGCAGATCATTAGGATCCACGAATCGGGTTGTGGCCCAAGCACCATTGGTATCGGGCATCGCAGTGGGGGTAACATCCTTATCGTTCAAGAAAAGTGGCTCGGGGGCATCCAGTCCCTCGACGGCCTCGTAGGCCTTGCGAATCCAGTGGAAGCGGGCAGTGGAGGTGCCCTTGTTGCGAAGGGTCCATCCGCAGGCTGGTGGGAGGAACGCATATCCGCCCTCAGTGAGCTTGTGTTCGGTTCCGGCGACGGTAACGGTGACTTCGCCCTCGACGACGAACAGGACGCCCTCAGCACCGGCGTCGAGCTCGGCCTTGTCGCTTCCACCACCTGGTTGCACCTCCATAATATATTGCGAGAATGTCTCGGCGAATCCGGAGAGAGGTCGGGCGATGACCCACAGGCGGGTCTGCTCCCAGAATGGCAGGAAGGATGTCACAATGTCACGGAAAGTTCCCTTGGGGATAACGGTGTAAGCTTCAGTAAACATAGCCCGGTCGGTCAGAAGCTCCGATTGCGAGGGCAGACCGCCCTTTGGCGCATAGTAGGCGCCAACGGCCTTGCTGTTGTTGCCCATGGTGGAGATATCAAGATTGAGGATCGGAATTGGGCCAATTGGGCTTATCGGGGGGATTAGAGGGGTAAGTAGAAGGAGTGAAGGAAGAGAAGTGACTTGGGAGGGAAGATAAAGGTGTGCCTCTCCAGTTTCCCGGGGTTCGCCGCCTGAATTGAAGTCGCTTTCAACCGAAGTTCGGGCCTCGCCGTGCGGGGAATCTCCGGGAAAAGTGCGTGTTGATTGGTCGGTGCAACTCCGAGGCCGCAGCGGGGAAAAGTGCTTATCGTCGGCATTTCAATTGGATCAGGTAATCTATATCTATAGCTAGAAACTGGCTCTGGAAAAGATCCTCTGTATTTTAGACCTATTTTCATGTCATTTAGATAGCTCAGACCAGTCAAGCTTGGGAGATCATCAGTGCTTGCCCCGCTTAAACTTATGCTTAATCCACAGACCCTCGGGACCCGGGAGACCTAACATAATTTGAGAGCATTATATTTGACCCTAAACAGCAGGAAGAATATCAAGAAAGAATTCTGTATAATTTCGTGAATTCGAATGTTGAGTCACGCTTGTCATCATGATTGTATGCGTTTAGCAAGACAAGCACATTGCTATTAAGTAGCCAAGCGGGCATAAAAATCCTTCATCCCTTCAAACTCACGCTGAATGATAGCCGCATGAGCCTCACTCCTTGCCGTGATTCTGAGAGGGAACTTCTTAGGACAAATCAAGAATCCTCCTTCATACCCCGTGTCGACAGATATGTCTGGCGAAGTCGCAGATACATCTCGCTCGATATCAAACGCCCAGACCAGCTTTGCAATATTGATTTTCAACGAAGTCTCTGCGAGTTTCTGGCCAGGGCAAATTCTTCGTCCAGCGCCCCAGCCATAAGCCGTTTTACGCTGTTCATTTGGTGCCATCTTGATGCTGTCTTTAGTTCCGTATGTGTTGCCTCCGAGCCAACGATCGGGATTGAAAGTCCCCGGGTCGTCATATTCGTTTTCGTCATGGTGAATGGCCCAGGTATTCGCGAAGAAAATGGTTCCTGCGGGGAAATGATAGCCTTTATAGGAGTCTTCTTGCGTGAGCATGTGTGGGATTCCACCTGCTGCAACGGGTCTCCAGCGAAGAATCTAGAATTCTCAGTCAGTACCAAGATTCTAAATACAGCGAAGAAAAGTACTTACCTCATGCATGCAACTTTCAATATACGGTAGATTTTCCAGATCATCCAAAGTGGGTGAACGTTCCACGCCGCAGACTCGATCCACATCTTCCTGAGCACGCTTCAGTGCGACTGGATTCTCAACCATACCAAGGAGGAACGACAGGAGTGTAGACGATGTCGTATCCGAGCCAGCTTCCATAAAAACCCCGCCAAGGTATGCTGTATGTTCGTCATCCATGTTGTTCTTCACCTGGTCGTCGATAAGTCTTTCCATGAAACAACCGACTCTAATCCCTCGACTCATTCGCTCTTTAGTTCCGTTGTACAGTCTGAAGTATATCTCACGTTGATCACGTCTAATCTTCCTCGCCTTCTGTTTCCACGGAGCCAAGAACTCGGGAATATGTTTCAAGAAAGTAATCCCGTCAACTGGCGGGGCAGCGCCAGGCTCCAAGAGCGCCGTGAACCGATTCTGGACATCGTAGAGAGCTTGAATGTTTGGGGAATTGAAGGTCTCGCCTCTTTGACCATAAACAGATGCTAGAATTACTGCAGTGGTATATCGCTGGATGTGCTCGTAATATTGGCCCGGTTCGCGGAGAATATCGTACGCTGTCTGCGCGGCCTCGGCCTGTTGTACAGGGAGCACAGCTGCAAGTTCACGAGGCGCGAAAAGGCCCTGGGTTGATTTGCGGAGGGCTTTGAATTCACTTCCGTAGGGAGTGAAGAGGATGTGTGTTTGTCTTTTGCAGATGAGCTCGTTGGCAATGTAGTTCGGGGGTCGGGATGAGTAGATTGCGCTTCGCTTCTCGAGAAGCCTATTGGCCAGGGTTGATGTTAGTATTAAAGCCAACACAAAGGGAGACTCGACTTACTCCTGAGCATCTTTCCAATGATTCAAAACTACAACGTTTGCTGGCCCGAATTTGAGACCAATTATAGGGCCGTACTTTTGTGTCCACTGGTGAAAGCTGTATTCAAATACATAATTAGTCGCATGGGACAGCGACGAGTGGGTATTAGGAACTAAAGCTGGTAACTAACAGTGCAAATGACTTTGAAGCAGGAATCAGATTTAGATTTCCTAGAAAGGGAACTGGTTTGGGGCCTGGTGGGAAATTCTTCGGTCGGAAGCTGGCCCAGGAATATGGAGCGATTGCGATGACGAGCGCAGCAAGGATGCCCACACCAGACGATACAAGTAACAGACAGAACTTCGTTGTCCAGGCGAGTTCTTCATTGCCAAATGTTAGGGCCATGATTGAAATCAGCGGCTTGTCCTGCCAGAAGTGTAATGTACTAGTAGCTCCCAGGACATCGAGAAGCGGACGAGAAAGAAAAGGTTCTAGCTACAACCACTGGCAGTCTGCCTCAAGTTTTTATTTATACCTAGGTATGAAGGACGATACTGCATGGACCCCCTTGTAATATAGCCCTATTTGTATTCGCCCCAAGAGAACATGACTCCTCCAGCCAGTTATTGTTCATTTATTTTCCCACCTTACTGATCGGCAGAGCCCCGCATCTTAACTCGCATGGCTAATGCGTTGTTGGCGCATCATTACTGCAGTAAAACACGAACGAGTCCCGCACAGAGTGACTAGTCCCACACGGAGTTGTCCCACGCCATCTTTGCTTCTTTTTGGGACATGGAAGTGGACTAGTGACCTGCATGGATGTGCTGTGTGATAGCAATCAGAATACGAAGTATCCCACAATGGATACTCCTTGCCAAGTAGATTTCGTGTGCGGGGTTTACGTCGAGGATTCTGGCCCCCTTCAGCTTCAAGTTGAGCCGCCCCCGCAGTTGGACTTGTTCGGCGAACGGATAGCCACTGTGAGTGATATTATTACCTTTGGGGTGGGGTCCCAGTGGACCTTGGGAATGCGGCCCGATGCCTGACAGCGCAACTCTATCTTAGAGACGGGGCATAACACTGACTAGGTTCATAAGATGAATTATTGAGACACTGGTGGCAATGTCAGAGCTGAAACAAATCAACTGACGGAGGATGAGAGAGACGATCATGAAGAGATATGTGTAGGATGAAAGCTGAGGCTCAAACATAGCGGTGTGCACTGACAGCCTTGTGTAACCTGTGGCCTCTGGTCTCAGAAAAATCGATCATTCAAGTCTTCATATTAGCGAATATCCTTGCATGAACCATGTTCTTTCTAAAATGGAATATAATTGTAAATCCAAAAAATGATATTAACCAGAATAACACCCCATACCAGACCGTTCCATACATAAGGGGTATATTGACACGAAAAAAAAGACCAGAAAAAAAGGGCCACACCCCGCCATAATTAAGAACTCCAACCCATATTAGAATAGTGGAATAATTAGACAAAACCAGGAACAAAACCTGGCGATCAATCGAAATCACTGCGAATAAAACCGCCGGCTCTGTTGGAAATTGTAAGGAACAGGCGGTGGTCCGAGGGGACTATCCTCATCACTGAGGATATGCTGATTAGGATCGTGGTGCGGGTGTGAAGTCTGCAAAGCTTGGGCCTGAGCCTGGGCTTTGGCTTTAGAATTAGCATTATGAGCAGCTTGCTGCTGTAGCTGATTTTGATTTTGATTTTGAGAAAATTCCGTTGCAAATGGGATAGGACTCGTTGACGTGAAAACTGGTAGTCCCTGCTTCGTCTGTGCGGCCGTCGTTGTTGCCGGAGAGAATGTATTCGAGACCGATCTTCCGTGCGAAATGGATCTTGCATGTGAGACCGATTTTCTACTCGAAGAACCTGGTGGAATCATTGCGAATTCAGGCGTGTGTGGTGACGGAATGCCGACTGGGATGGAATTTGGTTCTGCGGCGGGCATGGATGTGGGTCGCATTGAGGGAGTTAGAACTTCTGTTGGTTTTGAGGCTGGGCAGATTGGGTCTGCGATGCTTGTTTCTGCTTCCATTTTGGCACCTTCCCATGGCGATGAGATTGCCCGCGCTGGATGAGGTCTCGATTCCCCTACGCTGACTGGCCCTACGCCAACAGCCCCTGCGCCGACAGTCCCGACACTGACGACCGCCGCGCTGGTCGTTACGATATTGTCTTGCATACCTAGCCCAATCGTTGGAACGGGGAGAGGTGGCGGTGACATGCTGGATGAAGGCTCAGTGCGGGCACCTCTAACACGTGCTGTCCTGGTGCTGCTGCTCTTGCGGGGAGAGCGTGGAGATTTAGGGGTGCGACTTCCACGGGGCAACTTGCTTTCTTCAGCGGCTTTCTTTTCGCGCGCTGCTTGTTCTTCTGGCGAGGGCATGACTAGCTTTATCTTCCGAAGACCCGATGTAAGATTCTCCACATCATCGGATGGTGGGACTTCGTCCGACAGCTTGGATGGGAGGAACGCAGTTGGGACCTTGGGAACAGGTGGAGCCTTGCGGGGGCTCGTAGAGCGTTTGGGTGTTGCGGGTCGGGTGCTGTTTGATTTTCGAAGGCCGGTAACTGTTCCTGTGGCGGATTTCATTGATGCAGCTGATGATGCTCTCCTGGTTGGATTGGCAGAGCTCTCCAGATTGCCTATCTCGATAGGCGCCACCCCACTGACACTCTTCCTACGGCTCGCATCCGCGGATGGTGACTCTCCCGAAGGACTGGGTAGGTCGTTGCCATCGATTGTTGTTCGTCGATTCTTCCGCATGGCTTGTTGGCGAGGGGTGGCAGGCCGGGGTGAGTAGGGAGTCGGGGATTTGGTTTTTCGTACACGCAGCTGGCGCTTTTCATCAATGGGTGCTGGAGGCGGCGGCGGAACAATCGCAGGATTGACACCGCCGTCCAGCGCAATCTGACGGTCACGTCGCTGTCGGGATGCCTCGGCGTTGAGCTCTTCAGCTCGATAGCTGGTCGTTTGCCGATTCTCAGGAATCAGGACCTTCGACAGCTCATGGGCTGCTGTTGCCCATCCGACTTCTGGGAGAGGAGGCAACTGGGGTTCAATGGCCGTGGATGAGCCAAATGATTTGCGCGGGTTAGAAACTTTCTTCGCAGAAAACGACCGAGTGTCCTTCCAATAGCCCTTCTCCCTTTCATCCTTGGCCGGTGGCGGATTTAGCATCTCCAGCTCACTAAGCATGCTTGGAGACCACCACTCTTTGTCGTATCCCTCTTGAACAGAAAGCTGATCGAGCGCCGACAGAACATCCTCGCTAGCTCTTTCAGACTTGACGTATTGAGACTGCGATCCATGTGTCGCGCTTCCCAGTCCAGATATATGGCTGAGGACACCACTGCTCAAGGCGCGGTCGCTGTAACCTCCCTCTAGAACACTGATCACACGCCCGTCAACCCCAAGGCCTTCCTCTTCGGACATACGCACGACGTCAGCAGTAAATCGTGCATAAAACTCTGTCGGTACATTGACTTTGTGCCGCTGCATGCCCGACCCTTCCCATTCGCTCGCATCGAAACCCGCAGAAATGAAGATAGCCGCTTTAGGCTGGGGTCCATAGGGAATTTCAGAAAGGCGCCGGGTATGAGCACGAAGGAATTCCCGTGCCTTGTGTATCAAAGTCATGTATTGTGTTTCGTACAAATTCCAAAATTCGGCCTCGGTCACCCATGTCTGTAGATGCACGTTCCAGATAGACTGATTATGCGCTCCATCAACACACACACTCGCATTACGCACTTTCTCCGGATTTCCGTCTTCGCAGGGGTAAGAGTTGATATCGTGCAGACTGTAGTACCCAATAGCTGTTTTCTCGTACGCAGACTGGTTTCGTGACGGTGTCAATGCTTTGTGGTTGTGGTCGAATGCAATCTCCTGTGAACCATCGCCGTGGTGGAGATCGAAGTCGAGGATAGCGGCATGCGTGAGTCCATGGTGTGTGGCCGCGTACGAGATGCCAACATGGACATTGTTGATCCAACAGAAGCCGGAAGGGAAATCAGATGAACAGTGGTGGCCAGGCGGTCGTATACAGACGAAAGCCCGTGTCGTTGGGCCGGGACCGAGAACCGTGTCAATCCCATCACAAACCCCACCCAGAGCACCTTGGAATGCATTCAAGGATTCGGAGCAGAGGTACAGATCTCCCTCGTGAAGAGGAGGAGGGGTTTTCTGATCAGATACTCCACCACCTGCAGCGTGCGGCCGAACCAGTTCCTTTCCCGTCAAGGCGAGGCGAGACTCCGCAACATCACACATACTATTCAAATCAGACATCCATTGCGTACCATGAACGTTAGCCACAGCATTATCTGAGAGCAAGAGGGTCCGGCCTGTCTTGCGGATTTGGAATGGTGGCGGCAGAGAAAGTATATCCAGATGAGGATGCGGCGCATATGGTCCCCCGGCATGACGACGGCCGAGCCGAACATACGCCGCAGCGATACCAACAACACAAGCACGCATGCGCTCCGGTCTCTCGACTATAGCGGCGAGGTGGTTTCTAGTTGTTCGGGGGCGCGAGAACCGGTGACCGTAGCAGGCATCATGAACGATAACGACCGTCTTGGACTGTAGATCCTCCATTTGGTGTAGATCGACTTCTTTCTGGAAATGCTCCGCCGCGATCGAAGCTGCTGTGGGTCCCTGGGGAAGGAGGCGCGGTGGCAACATTGCGGGCGACGCGGCGGTGGTCGGGGACCCCGCCAAGTTGGCAGAGGAGCGGCGCGAATCGGGGAGCGGGGAAGAAGGGCCTGTGTGGTTTGAGACAGAGCGTAGGGAGGCGGTTGATGTGCGTTTCTGCAGGACTGGCGTCGACTTGACTGGTGTGGACTTGCGGCGTTCGTCGCGTAGAGAGTTCGAACTGGGACTGCGCCGAGGGGTGCGCTGGTTGGGCACTGGAGAGCGCGATGCGAGATCGCGGGGGGAGAGGAGAGCTGGAGATGCGGGGAGAGGAGTCGCGGTAGCATTAACGAGTGATAGACGGTTCAAGGAGTCTGTCAGATCATTATGGGAGTGGTCTATGTTGGTCAGATCGCGCGGGCGTCCTGAGCGATCAATAGACCGCGGACGCGCATCATCCTGCAAGTTGAAGGGTTCCATCATGCAGGATCATAGGGGGAACATGCAGGCCGGGTAGCAGCAAAGAAGCAAAGCAACAAAGTAATAGTAATAGTTGAAATGTTGTAATGTGCAGTAAACTTGAGAAAGGGAAAAGGAGTTGAAGTTGCGGGATGAAGAGGAAGTCAGTCTTGAATGGGGGAAGGGGCCAGTCGATCATTCCGCAGGGCATTCTTCATCTTGGAGTCGTGCCGTGTTTCACTAGAACATGTTCATCATGATTATATGTACTACATTGTATACTACAGAATAGCTTGGAAAATAGTAGATTCGATCTTTCTATTTGAAAACTTGCTCTAGCTTCTAGAGGCGACAGGCATGAGACATCAACATAACCCCCATAAACTCCAGCGCAAACCCGTAAACTTGACTCCATCTTAGAAACGCCTATCCCACCCAAAAACACCGAAGTTGGAAATATTTCAACAAGGAAAAGAAAGGGAAAAAATGACAGAAGAAAGAAAAATCAAAGAATGACACATAGAAAGAATTGGTCGTGGAAAAAAAGGAGAAGGAGAGGGAGGTAGAAGACGATGATCGTCATCTAGCGCGACCGCAAACCCCGCCATTGATACCATTGATAGAATCGACGACCGAGCGACGACTTCTCGTCCAAAGACCCGGATGAAGAGGAGGCCTGAGACTGCTGCGACCGGCGGCGCCATTTGTCTTCTTGCTTGAGACTCTTCTTCTCGGTCTTGAAGCCACGAGAGGCATGCGAGTTGCAAAAGCAGTGCATGTGGACAGTCTCGATGCTTACACCAGGGCAGCTATCGCGACGAGCACCACCGCAAACGCTGGAGCCAGCATCGGCTTCGCAGTGGCACCATTCATAGACGGTAAAATATTGGCGACACATGGTGGAAGGTGTAAATGGTGTAAGTTGCGACAAAATATGATTTCACAGAGGATCGTCGCGGTGATGTCAGTGGAGAAGAGCTGGCTGATGCCGATCAATCGCGGTATGATGAATTTTGTCTCTTGGACAGCAACGCAGCTTTGAACACGCAAGCTGGAGGACAGAAATTGGGAGCAAATGTGGTCAACACAGAATGAGGCCTTTCTTCTCCTTTTATTTGGTCTCCTTTTTTTCAATTGCGCGGGCTTCCGGTTGAATCGGAGTTTCGGTGCCGAGAGGGAAGTATGCGGATGAGCCGGATGTGGGTCGGCACGAAGAAGAAAAAGGAGGATAAAAGGGGTTGCAGAAGATTTTGAGATGTTCAGGAGGTGGATGAAGAGGAAAGAAGAGAAATAGTCAGACCAGCTGAGCAGGAGGTTGGAGGTTGGAAGAGGGAGGAAGGTGGAGGTGAAAGAAGAAGCTGGGCAGCAGGTTCTAGATCTACTCCCAAGAGGGGCAGTGAATACAAGGAAAAGCAAGCCGGTCTGACGTCAAAGACACAGCAGAAACGGCCGAGCTCGACACGCAATACCCCTCTACGGCCGCCCAGATAGATAAAATCCTCGGCGTTGCTGGTTCGCAGTGGAGAATTAGGGTAGTTGGCCTACCCCATCCGTCCGGCGGTTACATCTTCGCGCAGCGGTTGGGATTGCAGTTCTCTGGTACTGGCCCTGGTCCGGGTTTTGCCCAGCCGCCACCAAATGGAGTTCGCCGGTCCTGGGTAGTCTTGGGCAGTCCTAGGCAGTCCATTGACTAGTAGACAATAATAGAATTAGTGAATGGAAGGTCGTCAAACAAAGAAAAAGCCCGCCCGTCAGCCCATTGTTAGCTTTCAGCGCCTACGGTAAGGTTAAAAATAGGCTGAATCTGAATCGCAGGCCGAAACTCAACGGTAAGCCAGATCGAACAACGGTGTAGGGATGAACGGTGATCCGCAGTCGCCCGGGGTTGGGAGCTAGTTCAGGTTCGGTTGACAGCTCCGTCTCATTGGATGGAGATCATGTCTGGGTTGCCGCCAGGACCCGGTGATGCCGGGTTGGTGTGTCAGTTGGCGCTGAAGGTCGGTCTAGAGGGGTGGAAATACATTCCTAGCGTCGCATGGAAGAAAGAGTGGCTCGCAAAGATCGTCGATCATGGACGCAAACGGCCTGAGTGAGGATTATCGATCCGTTGGACGTTCTTTGGAGGTTGGGGCGCAAGGGATCGATCAGTGCCTGGCGGCCTTGTGGCCTGGGTGCCTGAGAATCACGTGCTGTTCCCGTCAGTGAGAGGTCACATGATGCGGGAATCTCCGCGGAATGCGGTATGATGCCTGAGGCAGCGATCTTATCACCGCGGCCATCGAAGTTCAAGTTTCAATGAACAATTGAAGCTTCACTCATATTGCCACACCAATTGACTCGGCATACCTACTGATCCGGCTCTTCCTCCACACTCTGAAGCTGTCACAGCATCACCCCTACTACCACCACCAGCTATTCACACACTCCCCAGAACAACCTGCAATGACAGAACCCAACATGACCGCCACCCCCGCGCGAGCTTCAACCCTACTAGCAAACCTAAACGCTGTAACAGCTCGCGTCGCCAATGCCTCAGCTCACAGCGCCGCAAAGAAAAATGTCCGATTAATCGCCGTTTCAAAACTAAAACCCGCCTCCGACGCCCTAGCCCTCCACACATCCCCCGCCGCACACACGCACTTCGGCGAAAACTACCTCCAAGAACTCCTCGAAAAGTCCCGGCTATTGCCAAGGTCAATTAAATGGCACTTCATCGGGGGACTGCAGTCAAATAAATGCGTCACGCTGGCGCGGGATGTACGGGGCCTCTGGGCCGTTGAGAGCGTGGATTCAGAGAAGAAGGCTGCATTGTTAGATCGGGGGTGGGGAGAACGCTCCGAGGAGGAAATTACCTCCAGCATGGCGAGAGCAAACGAAGACGACGAAGCCGGCGATGCAAGACTGCGCATTTATGTGCAAGTCAACACATCCGGCGAAGAAAACAAATCCGGCATCGCGCCGGAGCAAGCGCCCGCGCTGGCCCGATATATTCGCGAAAAGTGTCCCCGACTCAAGCTTCAGGGTGTTATGACTATTGGAGCGATTGCGCGGTCTCGGGATACAACTGCTGAGAATGAGAATGAGGATTTTGTGGCGTTGCGTGAGGCAAGGGATCGGATTGTGACTGAGCTGGGTCTTGAAGGGGAGGATGCTAAGTTGGAACTTAGTATGGGGATGTCTTCGGATTTTGAGGGGGCGATTGCTCTTGGTAGTGATCAGGTTCGGGTTGGAACTACTATTTTTGGGGATCGGCCGCCTAAGAATGAGGCGAAGGTTGTTTGAAAGATAGCAGGTTTGTTATTGGGGGGAAGGTCGAGGATAATAAGAAGAGGCTTAAAAAAAGAAGGGTGCCCAAGTAAGAAATAAGTTAGAGCGGAGCAAAAAGAAAGACTTCAAGTTGTTACGAGCGTCCTGGTAGGTTGGATTTTAGTATAAATTTAGGTTGTTGAAGAGGCATGGTACCGAAACCTAAATTTGAAATAGCACGGGGATTTCGAAGGAAAGCCGTTGGCACTTGAACCATACTAGTACTACTAGAAGTATTTCAATAAATACCTACTACGCAGTATTATTCTACAGTTTGTAATAAAAATGCAGTTTTCTTTAGCTATGTGCTCAGTGTTTATCTTTTCATGCTTCATGACCTTTCTCCGCTTATTATCGTTTTTATGTTGACTAGTTAGCGTTTGAAGTTTATGGCGGAAGACGGCCCCAGGATCTTTACGGACCTCGACACCTCGCGGTGTAGCTGCGCAGACGGGGACAGGTAGCGTGGGGAGTCAATGTCCTTTGTGGAGTTACTTTTGGGGTTTTGGACTGCTTCACTCTGGGAACGTTGGTGATAGTGAGAATCAAAAGGGAATTAATTTGAAGGGATGCAGGGTAACTTGAACTAGGGATTACTTTTACACTTGCTTTTTAGTGTATGCGTATTGTTCATGATATCATATTTAATCAAATATGGTTGAATACTCTTCAGTTTCAAGTTGTCTTGAAGTCGACTGGCCCTCTGGGGAGGTGACCATACATGAATGCATAGCTACATCGAACGCCAGAAATCCGGGGCATCAACAGCAAGAATCTCCTGAAATAGAATCTTACATAGAAACGAAACAATCAATCAATCACCCATGTTCAGATTAAATAACCCAGTATTAGCCCAGGAGCCCGGGGACCAGTCCGATCAAGAAAGAACCAAAAATTCCCATCTCACTGACGGTCAACGGTCCCATGGCACCACCACCCGCAGGAACCCCGGCGGCAAGAGAAGAGTTCGTCGGTGATGATGATGATGATGATGATGTAGATTCAGTAGAAGTGGTGGTTGATGGACTAGAATCTAGCCCTGATGAGGTATTGGCAGATCCATCGCACCGCGATCCTTTTTGACAGCAAGAATATCCCCCAGAGTTGTTGAGCATGCAGTAATCCCCGGAGGAACAGCTACCAGAGCCATCAGGACAGCAAGTATCGCTTTCAGAGATGCATCGAAAAGCGCCACCACAGGATTTCATGCCTGGTTGCTTCGAGCAGGGCGTAGGAGTTGGATCGGTAGTGGCTGTGGCTGGTGGGATGCTGGGCTCGCTGAAGGTCCCGACAGTCGCTGTTGGGAACTCTGTTTGGAACCAGTCAAAAGTTTCTGTCAGGCTTTCAAAATTCGGTATATCGAAAGCGCCGCCATCTCCAACGCAGGTCTCCCCCTTGGGGCAGCAACCATATTCTCCATTGCTCCCGAGTTGGCAGTTAGTTGTGGACGGACAGCCTACCCCATCTGGACAACATATGTCGTTTAGATAGATACAGTAATTTCCGCAAATCTTATCCCCTGATGGACAACTTGAATATGCATTGGTCGATTGACGACGGAGGAGTGGAGAGAAGCCGGACGCGAAAGTGAGTGACACGATCCCGAAGAAGGAAAGGAGCCTTTCAGTATGCATAGTGAAAAGAAGCATGTAGTTTGAGATAGACTTAGCAAATGCCGACGGGCTGCAGTGGGAATTTCAGAGAGAAGTACTTTGAGAGCAAACCTGCATGTGGAGATATCTCATCTAATTACGAAAAAGCTCTGTTTAATTTCCCAAAGTCGTTCCTTTCGACGAGCTTTGCGCTAAGGCCTTTTCAACTACTCGCAGAGAATCGGATGTAAAGCGCAAGGATATGCAATGTAACCAAGAACCACCCTGTCTAATGCAAGTGTGTTCTCTTTTTGGTTAAATTAGTTGCCCTGCACCAACCAATTTTAGACGAAAGAGCCTCCGCAGATGGGGCTCTAGTCCAGACATGGCAGCTAAGCCCCTTACCAAGGAGGCACTTGAGATGCTTGCTCCCCCTGGGCCTATTCGCAATAATCTTGGCTCCTGTCATGAGTTATGATTACTGCAATGCGCCACTTTAGGCCTGTAGATCATTTGGGTAAACTAACGAATGAAAAACGCGCGTGTGGGCTTAATACGAGGTTCTCGGAAGTTGTGTATCCTTGACCAAGCTAAGAAGGCAGCTCCGGCTACAGCTGTGCTGCTGAAACAGTTTATCTTTTCTAGTAAGAAAGAACTACCCCGGGTTGGCAGTTTTTGTCATTTACTTTTGTCTAGCCAAGCTTTTAATCGGCCCTGACTTTTTAGAACATGCTTAAGATGCCATATACAATTAGGTTATTTCTTTCCTCGAGCTTCTAGGAGCAACCGTAGGCAGCAAAGCCCTTGTCATCAAAGGAAGCAAAATATAGAGGAGGCATGTTATTGACTAGCTGGAGCATCAGGGGTAAGTGATTTAGCTTCCCAGGTGCTCCGAGTCAGGGAGCAGCCCCGGGGGTACTGAGGGTCGCTCAGGGTCAGTTAGGGAGCAGCCCAGTGCGGTGGGGGACTAACCCAGACTAGGCTCCGGAAGTCGATCACTTTGTCGAGACGGCAGTGCTACTCTGTCCCCTTTTCTACAAATATACGAATTGGCGTTTGTGCTATTAGTAGTATTGCGGCAAGTATTGCTTTGCGCTCTGAACACCCTCTCTTTTAGTAGTCTGGAGAGGCTAGAGTTTATGGTATATGTTGCTTCAATGCTTTACAAAGAAATAATACTAGTATGTGCGGGGAAAAAAGCATGGGAAATTTATAATGGCTAAATTTGTCTGGAGCGTAACAGTTAGTCTCTACTAGGCTCTCGTGGCTGTCATTATTCATCTAGCCAAGGACTGTGTTAAGGTGTGAGGGGCATAGAAATTCATGGAATTGTAGATGGATATTGATAGATGGTTGTCTCAACAGCTCAGGATAACGAAGATGATCAAGCCTCAGGATGTAGCCTTCAAATGAAATCCTTATAATGAGGAGGGGAAGGAAAGGAAAAGGAACAAATAAAGTACATAGTTAAATGCTCCGGCACGAATGCCTAAGGCATTTAACATGTGACAGTTTTAGTGATAGACGAGGATATGGTGGGAGGCTACGCGTGCTACTATGGGATGAATGTGATGGTGCAATAGATGGATGATCGGATGAAGCTATCTATTGGTGCCATCTACCACTAAGTGGTGTGCTGCGGAATGATTAAGACGTGGGGGGCCCAGGCTCGAACAAGAAAGAAGACACAGAAGGAAATATCTTGACAAAAGGAAAGGCATCCTGTTTGCCTGAGACATACCAGCATCAACAGAGTGTCTAGACCACATAGACCAACAGTCCCTCGACATAACACCTCCCATAAAGCGACAAGAGAAACGAAGCTCCGACCATACCTTGAACTCCGAATGCGCACAAAGGGAGCATATTGCACATGAAAAAGAAAGGCCACCCACCATACCGTTGTTGCGAGATTTGTTGCCATAAGGGATGATGTCGATTCAATTTCCCAGGCAGATGGCCTTAAAAGCAGGAATCATGCCTGATTGTTAGCGAAACAGCAGTGCATCATCTCGTCGGCAAGATCATAGTATCCAAGGTCGTTGGCCAGGGACTCTGTCTCTTCTAGACAAGACTGTAAGCAGCGGCAGACCTGGTGCCTCAGTATGCTGCGGACAATTCTATGTTGCCCACGGGCAACACATAGATGGAATAGAAACCGAAAGTGACGCGCCCGCTCCGACTCGGGGCGCCAGCTGGGATTCTGAGCGAGAGCACGCCTCACCACGCCTTCGTTCTCATGATTCATGCCCCAGATAAGGGCAGAAGAGTCTTGATGGATACGGTTATGACAGTAAAGGTAACTCAGAAGCATGCGTGAAAATCTGCGATTAACCAGCAGCAAAGCGTAGATATCCCTTTCCTCCAGATGGTCACCTATAGTAAGAAGAAGTTCCGGTGGAAGGCTCTGGATCGACGGCATAATAAAAAGTGAACGAAACGTGCTGAGGCTGTAAGCGATCAAAGGCTAAGAGGAAACCAGAAATTTCAGTATAAATAAGATGATAGCTCGGAGTAAGGAAGAGGAAGTAGTGATCAAACTGACAAAATAGCCGTTAAAGAGCCAGAATCGCCGAGGTTTGTATGAAGCAGAGATTGAAAAGAGATGAAAGTCGTGAAAAGAAAAGCGAGTAAGGGTCATGCGCGCAAACATGTTCCGCTCACATTGCTCGAAGCGTGTATTGAGGCAGGAAATCAGCGACTGCTTCAATGCCACTTCAGAGGCAGTGCTGAGGCCCCTGGGGACTGGGGAAGCACCAGAGTCTCGGATAGTATCCTCAAGCGAATTGGCTCGGCGTTGGAAGTTCACTGGCAAGTTGGGATAGCAAAAGCGAAGGAGAAGAGAATGGGTGTAAAGGGCAAGTTTGGTGTCTGGCAAAGTGAGAAGTGAGAGAAGCACCTGGGCAACGGCGTTCAAATTTGGGGAGTCGTTTACTCGTTGGTGCCTGTCCCCAACGACTCCAGGGCTGTCCCCATCCATTCTTCACTTACACCACAGCCAGCTGTAGCCTATAGGAGACAGCAAGCTCTGATTATAGTCGGTTTGACCGTGTCAAAACTATCAAAGAAGTCAACATCGCTAACTCATACTTCCAGGCTGATCTTACATATATGCCCCTTATACTCTCGGAGAGTATGGACACCCAACAAGAATGTCCCAGAAAAATGGTAGTAGTAATATCAGCAATTGCTATCTTAGTACTATCTACTATATATATATAATCTTGCTACCCTACCTTCAGCTACATTGTTACCTTAGTAGCTAGTATAGCGCCATACTACCACAGCGCCACAGCGGATCAAAGATAATCCAGCACTGCCACAGCGGAACGCGGGCGATCGACAGCGGAAGTGGCCTAAGGCCAAAGCCAAGACCCCAAGACCAAGCATCAGCATCTCCTGGCCCTGCTTCCAAACGTTAATTCCTCCTCCCCGTCGTCTTTGGCTGGCCATTGCACATTCGTCTTCAACCGATCAGGGATATGGTTGTGTAATCGATTGCAATCCACTGAGGTGTTCTCCGCGTGGCATGAGAGACCCTGAACTTCAGAACCCCACAGCCGACAACCCCCGTTGACCCAACAACTCCCTTGCGCGTGGGATCGAAACATTACCGAGTCGTCGTTGCTCACAACCTTCATCATGTCATCCATGCGTGGACTGGTCCAGTTCATCGCCGACCTGCGAAATGCGCGAGCGCGAGAGCTAGAAGAGAAGCGCGTCAATAAGGAGTTGGCCAATATCCGACAGAAGTTCAAGGGCGGCAGTCTCAACGGTTACCAGAAGAAAAAATACGTCTGCAAGCTGCTATACGTTTATATACAAGGTTACGATGTCGATTTCGGCCATCTCGAGGCGGTGAATCTTATCTCTTCCAGCAAATACTCCGAGAAGCAGATCGGTTATCTGGCCGTCACCCTGTTCCTACACGAGGAGCACGAGTTGTTGCACCTGGTTGTGAACAGTATCCGGAAGGATTTGCTTGATCATAATGAGTTGAATAATTGTTTGGCCCTACACGCTGTGGCTAATGTCGGTGGTCGGGAGCTCGGCGAAGCGCTTGCCACTGAAGTCCACCGGCTATTGATCTCCCCGTTCGTATACCCCTTTACACCCACCCGGCCTAGGAACATACGAATCTAACTTTGTACAGTACATCGAAGGCCTTCGTGAAGAAGAAAGCCGCCCTGACCCTCCTCCGTCTTTACCGCAAATACCCTGGAATCGTTCGCAGAGAATGGGCCGAGCGAATTATCTCGATCATGGACGATCCCGACATGGGCGTCACCCTCTCGGTGACTTCGTTGGTTATGGCACTGGCACAGGATATGCCCGAAGAATACAAGGGCAGCTATGTGAAGGCCGCCCAACGCCTGAAGAAGATTGTGGTGGACAACGACATCGCGCCGGACTATCTTTACTACCGGGTACCATGCCCATGGATCCAGGTCAAACTGCTTCGTCTATTGCAGTACTACCCACCTTCCGAAGATAGCCATGTACGCCAAATCATCCGCGAATCCCTTGCCCAGATGATGGCATCTGCTATGGAAACCCCGAAGAACGTTCAACAGAACAACGCCCAAAACGCTATTCTCTTCGAAGCCATTAACCTCCTCATTCATCTCGATTCAGAGCACAACCTAATGCTTCAAATCTCCTCTCGTCTGGGCAAATACATTCAATCCCGCGAGACTAATGTCCGTTACCTTGGTCTTGATGCACTGACACATTTCGCCGCCCGAGCCGAAACCCTCGACCCGATCAAGAAACACCAAAATATCATTCTGGGCTCACTCCGAGACCGTGATATCAGTGTTCGCCGCAAGGGACTGGATCTACTTTATAGTATGTGCGATACAACAAACGCGGGGCCAATCGTGAACGAACTTCTGCGTTATCTACAGACGGCGGACTACGCAATTCGTGAAGAAATGGTACTCAAGGTTGCCATTCTTACAGAGAAGTATGCCACCGATGCCCAATGGTATATCGACATGACCTTGAAGCTACTCTCTTTGGCCGGTGACCATGTCAACGACGAAGTGTGGCAACGAGTTATTCAAATCGTGACAAACAACGAGGAATTGCAGGCGTATGCGGCCCACACCCTTCTTGGGTATATGAAGAATGACTGCCACGAGAGCTTGGTCAAGATTGGCTGTTATGTTCTAGGCGAGTTTGGCCATCTGATTGCCGACAACCCAGGGTCCAGTCCCATTGAACAATTCCTAGCACTACAAGCCAAGATGTTCACAGGATCTGATAACGCCCGAGCTATGATTCTATCCTCATTTGTCAAGTTTGTCAACTTGTTCCCCGAGATCAAGCCCCAGCTCTTGCAGATCTTCCGGCTCTACAGCCACTCCCCCGATTCCGAGTTGCAACAGCGAGCCTTTGAATATCTGTCCCTGGCAACACTCCCGTCAGATGATCTTATCCGAACTGTCTGCGATGAAATGCCTCCCTTCTCGGAGCGAACCTCGATTCTGTTGTCGCGCCTGCACCAAAAGACAGCTGGCACGACTGAACGAAAGACATGGGTGGTTGGTGGAAAGGATGCCAACGCAGATAAGAAAGAGGTCCTCATGGCCCAGACGACCGGTCTTAAGCGTTCCTTCACAACGATTGTTAATGGCACTCGAACGGGAACAAATGGAACTCCAACCCCGACCAGTGCTACGAGCGCCTCAGGTGACTTAGCCGGTCTTGACTTCTCCAGTGGGCCAGCACTGCCTGCTCCGAACCTGGCTAGCGCAGCTCACCTGACCCCAGACTGGGATATCGGCTTCAACCGTCTTTATTACACTTCGGAAGGCGTTCTTTTCGAAGATGCACAGATACAGGTTGGCTTGCGATCGGAGTACCGTGGCCACATGGGTGTCGTCAAGCTCTACATTTCTAACAAGTCCTCTTACCCAATTACCTCTTTGACAACAACCATTGACAACCCAGCCACGCCAAATCTCAAGATCGACACCAAGAACCTCCCTGACTCTACAGTCAATGCAGCCGCCCAGACCCAGCAAACACTATTCTGTGCCGTCCACGGGCCATTCAGCGATGCCCCTACCATTCGAATCTCCTATCTGGCCGGTGCGCTTCAGGCATACACTCTTCAATTACCTGTTCTAATGCATCGCTACATGGAGCCATCGTCATTGTCGGCCGAAGACTTCTTCAAGCGCTGGCGACAAATCGGCGGCGATGCGCTGGAGGGCCAGAAGACGTTCGGCGTGACTGCTAAGAACAAGACCGCCACTGAAGGATTCACCCGAAGAACCGTGGAAGGATTTGGATGGAAGATCCTTGACGGCGTCGACCCCAACCCGAAGAATATTGTTGGTTGTGCCGTGTTCCAATTCGAGGCTGGTAAAACAGGGTGCCTTATGCGATTGGAACCTAACTACGAGAAATCGGTATGTCCCCCATTCAATGACCGTTTCCTGTCTGGGAAAAAGTTCAAGTTCCGTGCTAATATGCTATCTAGATGTATCGCGTTACCGTACGCGCTACGCAGGAAGGTGTCCCACAGGCATTGGTCAAGCAGATGGAGCAGAAGATGTCCCAGGGAACGGCTGCGGATGGACCTTCATATGATTAATCAATGTGGTGGAGATGATTATGCATGTATATCTTAAATTCTAGCCAATATCAGCGAGGATTCACGGATCTCTCGATTGTACATTCAAAAGGCGTCGCTTCATTTTTACCACACCCGACCGATGTCCTGCGCCACAGTATGGTAGGGTTTGTTCATGTAGAGTGTTAGCCAGTGCTTGCAGTATCTCTACATTGTTTCCAATCCTTACCTCCTCGCCTCTTCACCAATATTGCTACACATATTATGCTATTATGGTCGTACCCGACGTAAATGATAATTTGAAAGTAATGATATCTCATGTCTCGTTATCAATTACCACAATCGCAACTTGAACTTCAAGTTGACAAGTGGGATGAATAGTATACAAAAAAGCAATCAGTCTCCAGTCTCTCCAACGCCGCCCATGAACTAGTTATAACAGTAAAGTGTGTTCAAATGGGAAATGCATAACCATCAAAGCAAATCATAGGATGGAATCAACAATTCAAGAGCGGGTGGTGAAGTCAACCTCCAGGGCAGACTCGATACCCTCCGCCTTCTCGCAGGTGCAGGAAGCTAGAAAAATTGTTAGTTTTGAATTTTTTAAATGGATTCGAATAGATGGATATTCGACTTACCAGAGGGACGGCTGCCACAGGCGCAAGCATCACCCTGAACGGGCGAGTTCTCGGTGACGGAGCGCTCGCAGGTGCACTGGCCAGCGGGGCGAGAGCCTGTCAATTATGTTAGTTTTGATTCAATATTGACTATGTTCATTTTGGAATTTAAGAGTTAAGACATACGGCATGAGCAGCGGGGACCGGCGGTGGCGTTCTCAGTGGCAGACTTGTTGCAAGAGCAGTGGAGAGCGCTCTCCTTGCCACAGGAGCACTTGGCCTGGGCGGCGCAGACGCAGCCAGCACCGGCGTTGGTCTTGCAGCAGGTGGAAGCGGGGTGGACCATTTTGAAGATTGGTGGTGGTTTGTGGTTGGCGGTTGGTTGGTGGTGGAGATTATAGATCGGAGATCTTGAGGCTTGCAGGTCAAGATTGTAAATCGACAAGATAGAAGAGTGGTTTGCGTGTTATAAAGTATTCAGAGAAGACTGTTTGGAATGCAAGATGAGGATGGAAAAAGAAAATAATCTCGAGCAAAGCATTTGGTCTTATAGCCTTTGGGTGTTCGTCCGTCTGCGTCACCGCGAGTGGCATGATTGCCAATGGGCGATCGCTGATTGGCCAATTGCCACCCTGTTAAGTGGGGTCATGTGACTCCTGCCGGTTTGGCAGTGCAAATGCGCCTCCTTTCACTGGCTGAGCTTGTTCCTGTCTGTTCCTGTCCTGCAAGGATGACCTTTGCTGACTTTTGGCTGCCTTGTGATTCGACAGAATGCATAGCATGATTGCCAATCAGCCCCGCAGAACAACTATGAGTCCACGGGCCAAGTAAGCAGGGACTCGAAGATTCAAGAATATCTCAATAGCACTCGAACCGAAAGGACTCCGTATTATATCCTAGAAACACAAGGACTCAATCGACTGGGAATGCCCCATGCCATGGGTTCATGTGGTTATGTCATAAACATCACGACTTTGTTGGTTTTTCCCCAAAACCTTCAAGTTTGCTTTTGCGATCTGAACCTTGGAACACAGTTTGCTCCAGGCCCAAACTGTCCGCGGCGATGTTCATGACCACCACCCTTCTGATTTGTAGTTCTCTTTCTCCTTTTCTCTCGCACCATACCTCAGATCTTTCACCCGACCATTGCCTCATCATGGACTCCAATCTTTACACGAGGTTCAAGTTACTTATCCCTATTTTAGAGGCCTCGCTATTTTCATTCTAGTGTTGCTACTAAGCGCATTTTTAGAGCTTGGCGGGGAATGGATTTGCCACTGGCGATCACAACGACAAAAGAAGGCCGCTCTAAACAGATGCTTCAATCAGCCCAATTTGGACAGCCTGTGAAGAGCGCAATGGAGGAGGTATTGCAGGATCCTGACAAACACAACGAATCTTTCAATTTCAGCCAGTTTTGTTACCACTTGTCACAAGGCCAAGAAGCGGCCGCCATTACGGCTTTCATTCAGACGGCTGTGTGGAAAGTAATGAAGAAGAAATGGCGGGACTTTTATGAAAGCAAGGAATATTCAGAAGTTGGGGCAGAAAGTACTCTCCTCCAGCAACTCGAGATGATACTGGATGTGGATTCTCGGAATAAGACGAGCCCTCAGGATACCCCCGGCTGCTTCTTAGGACATTGGAGAAGCACTCTAGATTGCTATATTTCGGTATTTTTATTGCTACTTTCATTTTCATGTTTTGGGAAGATTCCTAGAATATTGAGGCATCAATGATCGCCCTTCCTGTTGCTGCCTGATCTCTAGTAGTCAATCCCATCTCACATGCATTACCACTTCCGAGCTTCACCCGTTGGTCTCGAGGATAGTACACCAATAAATGACAGCCTTCTTTCCCTCCGTTTGTCGTGAGCCTCTCATTGAGCTCCTCGTCCTTGCTGACAGCAACACCAGTATGAGAGAAGATAATCTCTACACCGGTACCATTGTGCCCCTTGGTCAAAGCTGATGTCGCATCGTCACTTTAAACAATGGAACGCGAGCGAATAGAGTTGCAAGGAAGCAAAAAAGCTCGGATCTTGCTGGTATCATCCTGGTCCTAAGTTGGCCCGTAAATTTATATGTTTGGCATATTAATTCGAAAGAGCGCCCAGAGGCCTATCACGCATGAAAATGATAACAGGATTACATTCTGAGTATGGGAGTAACCGAAATGGTCTCTGCTCGCCCCTCTCGTTGCTCCATCTTTATCGTCGATTTTAAAGAATTCTCTTTTCGGGCATCAGCCCGGTAGATGATAAATAAGAAGAAAAGCATGAGTGCCGAAAAAATATTGAGTCGATAATAGCGACGTGAATCCACATCACAATATTGGCGACATATGGGATAAAACACCACATAAGGAGATGCGAGAAGGCAAATCATGATGCTATAAATTATATGGTCAGTGTGGTTAAATATGGGATAGTTGGAACTAGATAGAATGGAAACGCACGTGGCCGGTCGATGGTAGAACCCCATTTTTCGTAACATGGCCTCCGGGAGACCAGGGTGAGAGATATTAGGGCGGTCGCTCATTGCATCGGTGGATACTGAAGACGGGATAGACGTTTCCATATCCATAACGAAGTTCAAGATGCAACACACAAGAGGACTGTCAGAAGATAGTTGGTAAACTGTGGAAATGTTGAAGTTAAGTGCCTGAGCAGTACAGTTTATGTAAGGTCAAATGGAGCCTCAAGAAGCTTATTATCCAATGATATAGAATTCTGTACACATGGCTTCCCCTTTTTCTTCCCAGTTTCTAGTGGGTACATGCGAGTATGGCACTTCGCTTTGCCCTGTTCGCATGAATATCGTGCCGCTTTACGTTTTTGATCCAGGTTAACGAATAGCAGTAACATACTGACCCAAACGACGGCATCACTCCACCGTGAGCAATCCACAACTCCTACATAGGAAGCACCAAACACTTTCCAAGTCAAGTCAGCTAACTCGGCAGCGCAAAGTACTGCCCACGAAAAGCCCAACGCTACACTTGAAGGAGAAGACCAATCTGGTATCAGGGGACAACAGCCATGGACTAAGGACACAATTTTACCGCAATGAAAGAGTCTTCTATCGTGTTGAACACAGGCAGGCAGAAGTGCCATTGGACTTCTCCAACGAAAAGCGTGCAAATATAATTCACCGCTGATAGGTTTCCGGGAAGTATTCAAAGCAAATTTGCACTTGATTTCTAATATTTCGGACAGTCCTAGATGCCGCAGCCACACACCGTAATCTAGTATCATGACGCGTCAAATGCTGCTGCTGAGGGAGGATCTACAACGAGACCTATTTTCTAACACTAGTGAGTTGCAAACTCTCTTTCTATACTTTAGCAGATAGAGGTCCTCGATTGATGCAGCGCTCTAAATTAATATAATACATCTGGTACTTTAGAGCCAGGCAGTTCATGATAGACTGGCTTGATCTGAGTATTGTGGCCGTCCAGCTCATTCTCACCAGAACTATTCTCATGGCGCCCACTGTCACCACTACTCCCATTGTGACCACTCGTAGTCAGACCACTACTGCCATTGAGCGTGTCTGGAGACCAGAATGTTGATTGTGGGAGAGAGTTGTGTTCATCGTGCAAGGAAGATTCGGGAGGGCCACCGTTATGTATAGGCCCAGAAAGGACAGATACGTTTGGCTTAGGATCGATAGCCTTGTTTCTGGTTTTCTGTCGGTGCCGGCGAATGTAGAAGAATATTATACCCAGGAGAAGGAAGAATCCAACTACGGCGCCAACTGCAATACCGGCAACGGCCCCTCGACTCAGGCTTGAAGAGCTTCCAGAGCTGCTGCCGCCAGAAGAACATCCGCTTCCTGAGCAGCTGGAAGAACTAGCATCTTTGGAAATTATTGCAACAATATCCTCTTCGGAATCCTCTTCCCAGGAGCAAGCCGATACATTGAATACCCCGCGCTCATAATCGGTCGATAAATACCTAGATATACACTTAGAAGACGTGTCTTACGATGGAAAAAAGTTCACTCACGCTTCCTGCAAAAATACACGACCCAGAGTGTACTGAGTCGAGTTGGCTGCTCGCTTTAATGGGAAGTAGTAGCTGCTGTTATTGACCAGCGGAGGCTTCGCAGTTAGAGCAAACGCTTCGTATGGGAGGGTGATTGCGACAGCATCGCCCCCGGATCCCACGTCAGATAGCCGAAAGGTCACTTCAGCATCTGAGTTGAGCAATTCGGTATTCTGCGTCTCATTCACCAGATACAAGCCGGAGTCTTTATCCATAGTTAAACCAAAAGCCTTCTCAAATTCATCGCACACGCTATCGGGTAGCCAGAGATTCGGGTCGGTTGAATCAATAAATATGTCAATTGGGTTGGACAATAATACCGAAGAGGTGGATCCGCTGTAGCTGATTGACTGTAGGTAAACGACGAGGTCGCGCGTGATGTCGTCCGCCATGGTAAATGAGACAGAGTTCGAGGTGAATCGCGATTGGTCATAGCCAGAGAAGATGAGTTGGCCATACACCTGCTTGAGCCCTAAAGAGAAAAGAAAATCCAATAGATCAGTCATAAAGTTCAAATTCTGGCCAGAGACCCGCCAGGGGTGCTCACGATATTTAGCGCCCGCGGTGTAGCTCCAACTCAAGCTTGGGATTTTGCCTTGATCCTTGAGAGTCGTGAAGAACGAAGGCGAAGAAGCATTTCCTAGGGTGCTGAGGTTGACTTGCTGAGGATTGAGACCGAATATTCCCCTGTGATCGGACACATTAGCAAAACTCCGTCTAAATCGGGATTCAAATCGATTATTACAGATAGAAGGGCTCAGGAGTTGCGATCCCTGCAAGAGTCTGATTCTCGAGCTTCGGTCCATCTAAGCTGAGACCTATATCATCCGTCGCGAACTCCGATCTTTGAGAATATCCCAGGTTGGCCTCCAGACCAACGCCGTTGTTGTTGATGTTAAAGATGCCCAGCTCATTCCAACTAGACGATTTGTTCAAGTTAAACAGCTCACCTCTTGAGGATGCGCAATTGGATGGTGCATTGGCAAAAACCGAGTCAGAGCAGCCATATTCAGATAACACCACCATGGACTCCGGAGAGGCCGTTGATACTAATACTCTAACATATTGCTCTGGAGTACCTACTCGAAGAAAGAAACTACTCCATGGTCCGTCATTGCCATCACTAAACATAAAATCAGTAAATAGCACAGCCACTGCAAGGCTTTGGGTGAAGAATTACAAATATTGGCTGGGAGAAACGACGATAGGAGTTGAGGAGCGTGCGGAAAGAGGTGATGCCCAGCGTTGCGGTGCCCAAGAAAGTATCAAACCCAGTAGAGCGACCAAAATGACCGAATACATGTTGGCAAACAGCGGAAAGATACGTTAAAGAAGTTATTTCGATTCCGCAGGCAGTGAGTATGTGGCTAGTGAATGGAGATAGGGGGCCCTCTTGCACTTTTCTCCGGGAACACCAGAAAAAAAATCGTCATGATCCTGCAGGTCCCTTGTGGGTATTTTTGGGAGATATCAATGGCAATTGACTTGATGCGATCGCTGCCAGGTCGCAAATGCCGGTGAAAGCATATTCGCTCTCGCTCTCGCACGGACAAGACATAAACAAAAACCTGTTGACTGCCGTTCAAAAACCTGCTCCACTGCAAGCACTCGATCTAATCAGGGACCGCGACCGGGATTTATGCAGATCTAAGCGACCACGTTACTCTCGGTCCTTACTGTTCCTGGGCAAGCCGTTGTCTGTCATTGCCTTTCTGAGAAAGACTTCCGTCTAGCTCAGTTATCATGACCACATCGAAAGGTAATTGCTCGTTGGCAACCAGGTACAACTTATTCTAAACACGTCATCTTGACTGATTAGTTCTATTCGCATGTTAAATCTTGTTGTTCAGGAGCAAATGTGCAAAACTTCTGACAGGGCGAAATATATTCTATTTGTTTGCTGTTTCCTCTTCGTTCGCGCGTCGAAGACCCTTGAATCTACCTGATCTAGTTCGAATCAGCGGTTCCTCAATTCAAGTTGCCATACTCAAGTGCGCTGCCACAAAGTCAAAGCCATGCGATCATTCGATTTCTGGCCTTTTCTCGGGCTTCTGAGTACTGGAATAAGCTCAGTCAGCGCTGCTCCTGGCTCAGGTGCGAAATTGGACCGGGATGAACACAGTGAAGAAATCCACAGTCCTAGCTTCTGGTCTGGCAACCCAAAGACCCATGCTTATACCTGGAAATCGGAACGGACATCCTTTTCGCCTGTGACCAGCGTTTGGTTTACGGACACCACGGTCGCGCACACGACTACAATCTGTCCCCCGTCGCCTGGAAATAGCACAGTAATCGCCTCTGATGCTTCGACGATCTCCTGGAAACTTACAAGCACGACGACCTACTCAACAACTTTGACCTATGAGCAGTCATCTATCACAACATCTCCCCCTCCGAATCCGTGTCCAACATCATGCAAAGTGTAAGTTAGCTGAATATATAGCCTCATATGGTCCACTGACGCACACAATACTGACTGTCTTCACAGCTCGGCTGGCACTGTCAATTTGTTCTACTGGCCAACGGATCAGCCATACGACTACCCAACAACACATTTCGATGAGCACCTCGATTATACCTTGTAAGACCTACCCTGAACCTCCTGCTAGTTATCGCATTTGGCTGACTCGTTATTTCTACGATACATAGTACTTCCCCATCGGTCTACATGATTGTCGACAAAATTTATGGCACAAACACCGCTGGTGACATCGTCGGCCCCTCAGGTACCAGCGTGATTTTTCCACTTGACCTGGATGAAGTATCGACCATTGTGCCCAACATCTCAGCAACACATCAACTTACGCTCAACGATCTTCACACCGACTGCCCACAGACAGAGGAAGCTTCTGTTATCGCAACAAAAGTGGCGGGTGGCCCTTGCGACCCAATTCTCGCAGCCCCAAAAAAGGTCAAATCATGGGCTTCCCCTTGTGGCGCGTGTCAGAACTTCGGGTTGTTTGATCCTCCATATGCCGTTGCTCCCCTTACTGGAGGACTGGTGCCAATGACTACCACGACTGTGGAGCCCGCGCCCCAGACTACAACCACAATTGCATCTGCCACCGAAACGACCATTCCTGATGAGACCACCGCATCTACAACATCACAATCCAATACTGCTGGCGTGGCAGTGACTCTGACTGAATCATCTGGCTCGTTTGTGGCCATCATCCCGGTGACAATTCCGACATCATCTAATCAACCTTCATCTGAATCCTCAGCAGCTGCAGAGACTGCCACGGAGCCTTCTATGCAGACTTCAACCTCTAGCCCCACCTCTCTCGCATCGCCCTCTTCATCCCCATCCATGGGTGCGAGCCCAAGTTCCAGCATACCGGCGGCCCCTGCAGCCGCCGCCAAGCTCTCTGGTGGACTTGGATGGATCATGAGTCTGTTCTTGGGAATGTACTTCTTGTGAGATAATGTTTGCTTCGACTGAACACGGCAGCTCTTACGTCGATAATACTTGCATTGGCCAATATTTGGTCTAAAATGATATCCACGAGATATATGGATGTTAGGTCAACTCGATCGCAAGATAATGATATCTGCCCACTATTAATATATTCGGTTTATGGACGACATAGTAGTAAACCACTTCCAATGTTATACTGTAACAAGGCTTTATGCTTCCTCAGACAGGCCTCAAAGGGTATCCACCTCGTCTAGCAAACATTTTGTAGTGGGGAAGAGATATCTCCCTGGTACTTGTTGATTATCTCACGGGGGCGACAATATCTCAGGACGGATCAATTCTTCTTTGCGGGACACGAGGAAGCCCTGACAAACTATCGCAACAGCTTGTTTACGCACTTGGCCTCTGGTTTAGAAATCCTGCAGGTCTTTACTTCAAGGTCTATATGATGAGGATGGGGCCCCAGGCCCCAGCCAGCCCGTGCCCGGAGGTAACCTTGGCTTTATTCCCCCCCATCTATTCATCTGTCTGTCTGTATGTACCCCTCCTCTACCACCACCACCCATCTGTGTACTACATTATGCTTCTAGAATTTCCCCTCGCTTGAGCCTGACCTCGTCACACCCCTCAGCGCTATGTGACCCACCTATTCTTCACTACTAATGACCCAGACTTGATGACGCCCCACTGTCATCAAGCCCCACTCTTGCGGAGTTAAGAGCCTTGATGAACACACAGTGCCTTTTCGCAATTAGATACTCGGCAGGAAGTAATAGCAATCATACGGCAGAGCATGATTAATTGGATTGCTACGAATATCACCATCCAATTTATAGTTTATACCTTTTTCTCCACGGGGAACAGCTTGATGACCACGAAATCGAATCTGTATATCGAAATCTATCCTTTCAGGCGTTTGAGTTAGGTGACAAGATGCCTAAGAGTTAACTCCGGATGCTCCGGGCATATATACTTCGAGATATGCTACTTAAAGGCCCGAGTCCGCTTCTTCCCACAATTGACTGTTTTCACAGCACGCAAAAGCAAAGTCCACAATCGCAAATATGGTCAAAACACTTCCTTTCGGCAATATTCAGGTGCCTACGCCCGGATTTGGTGCAATGGGCCTTAGCTTTGGCTTGGGCAGTAAACTAAGTTTGGAAGAAGCCGAACCAGTCTTGCTGAAAGCAATTGAGCTAGGATGTACATTCTGGGACACTGCTGTAAGTCAAAATACCCGACATTCAAGAATTGCTACGTTATCTAATGATGATCACAGGTTGTCTATGCGGCTGGCCTCAACGAGCAGCTTCTAGGCGAATTCATCAGAAAGCACAATGTCCGCGATAAGGTGTTTAGTGAGTCTCTGCAACTCCGCAAGCAAGCTTCCATGACGCTAATTATTATACTTGACAGTCGCATCAAAGTGTGGCTTTGACGTCTTTGGACATGACTTCGCCGTCACAAACTCTGCTTCGCATATCAAGGAGTACATTGAGGGCACCATAGAGCGACTCGGCTTTGCCCCTGACCTATACTACTTGCATCGAATTGATCCGAGTGAGTCGGCTATTTTTCTCTCTCTTTTTTGGGACACGATTGCTTACTTTGAATAGAAACACCTCTTACGGAGTCTATTCCGGCGCTGGATGAGATTCGAAAGGCCGGCAAGACCAAGTATATTGGGCTCTCGGAGTGTTCAGCTGAAACACTGCGCGAGGCTAATAAAAGTGAGCTTCTTCCTGACTTTGTGCTTTGTGATGTACCCGCTAACACATATTAGTCGCGAAAATCGATGCAGTCCAAGCCGAGTATTCGGCATTTGAAACACTGCATGAAACAGACGGGCTTATCAATACGGCTAAAGAGCTAGGTGTCGCATATGTTGCCTACAGTCCGCTAGGACACGGCTGGCTCGTCGATGACTTTGATTATAAGTCACCCGACGACTTTGCGCCCGATGATTTCCGTCGTAGCTGTAAGTGATACTATACTTGACCATTTCTTTCTTTGGGGGTATTGACATTTTCGGTAGCTCCCAAGTTCCAGGGTGAGAATTTCTACAAGAACCAGAAAATTGTCGAGGAGATCAAGAAGCTCGCAACTCGCAAGGGGTGCAAGATCAGCCAAATTGCAATTGCCTGGGTTGTTAGCCAGGGGTTGATTCCGATCCCCGGAACCACAAAACCAAACCGCCTTGAAGAAAACTGGAAGTCTCGAGATATTGAAATTACAGAGGAAGAAGCGCAAGACATGCGTCGCATCATTGATGCTGCCAAGCCACATGGAAACAGGTATAGTGCCGCCCACCAAGCCATGGTTGGCCACTAGATCAGCGGATCCAGAATAATGGCTTCCTTGATTGGAACTATCTTTATCAATCAATTGAACCTTTGGAGACACCCAGGGAGAATCGAAGGCAAGAAAGATAGAAAGAGGGGAAACAGTCCCAAATATGACAACATTGTTGATACGTTGTAGCCAAGATAGATACAAAAATCACATATTCGACAAACTTTTATTCTTCCTTTTCAGTTGTCACCTCATCATCGACAGGGTTGGAGAATGGCCTGTATCCTTCTTCGCTGATTTTGGCGAGAATGGACTCGCAGGTTTTCTTGCGCCCCAACCCGTACAGCTCCTGAAAGCTCATGATCAAGGGGTGCCATTTGTCGGGATCGATTCGGTTTGCATGCCCTGACATGCGAATATTTTCATGGACGTGTGTCCGAAGGACTTTAACCTCGAGCGCGATAAACCCTTTCATTTCCGCGTCTTGCATCAATTCATACACGCCCTTCAACTCGGCCTCCATCTGAGCAGGGCACTCAGCAATGCGGGGAGGTCGAATCAGATCGGAACCCGCAGGTGTCAGTCCTGAATGTCCAAACTTATCCGGCACATACTTGTAACCGTTCATGCGTTTAAAGTATAGGTATCCTGATCCTTCGGATGCGGTAACCATCTCCTTCGACCCAGTTGTCCTTGCTAGAGCATTCACCGCTCCTGACATGTTGTCGGATGCGAGGTTCAGAACGCATTGCTTGGTTCGAATCAAATTGATCGTGGTTTGCGATATGGCCCCTAGGCCTAGCATGCATCGATTTCCAAGCCACCATGCTGATGACATTGGCGCGATGTTGGATGTCCCATCTTCGTTTTCAGTCGTTATCAACACAACCGGCGTACCCCAGTAAAAGATGGACGGGGAAATCATCTGAGAAGGCTCGATAGACTCGATAGGCATGGGTGCCATTTTGTCCTTGGATGCGAAGCTTAGGATGTCGCTGATACTTGTCTGTTGTTGGATTCAAGTACTCTCGCTTTGTGCTTACCTATTTATATCCCAACGCGCTCTCTGGCATAATGCTAAGCAGCCCCCTTGGCTGTGGTACTTGCTATATAAGTAGCCAATGACCGTAATACAATCCACCTGGGCAAGGTCTTTTCCTTGGCATTTCCAACTGGGAAGTATTAATCTCGCCTCAATGCGGCAGAAGTGGCCAACCATTGCATTCTAATGCTTATTATGATCGACCAGTCTAAATACATACATACGCTCATACGAAATTACACACCGTCTCCGATCATATTGCTCCATACGTAGCCAATGACAACGGCCTGGTGCCTTAGCTTGCCTATCTCTTAATTTGCCACTGCCGAGCGATTCGGTTAATATTTATAATCTACGATAGAATTGGCCAATCACGACCTTATGACCTATATATTCTAATTGGCCAGTTCGAAGACATATTTGCATTGAAGTTAAGCCTGGCTGATCTCGACACTCCCATGGCTTCGACCTGGACTACGTCTGCCTAAAATAGGAAAGATATTCTCAGGTGGATTTTAAAACATTGTAACAAAGGTTACAGCCCTTAGTACTACCCAGATGCCTTCCAAGGTTATCTCTACGAAAGGCTAGGGTCATTTTAGCCCCACTATGATCATTGTTAGTGGGGGTTGAGGAGGCAAAGTCACTGCTACATAAGTAGCCAATAGGCATTAATATTCGGAAAATCTCTTAAATAACGTACGGGTAGAAGAGATATAATGTGGCTCTGGAAGGTGGACTTGTCTCTGAGGCTTTTTGCTACATTATGTTAGTCCTTCTACAACTCGCAGCGTTTGATAGGTGGAGGGTCCCTGAGAACCAATTCTCCGCCTGAATATTACCGTAGTTTTTTTCATCGTACTTTGCTGCTGTTAATCAGACATCTAAACAGATCTTGGACAGAAAAGAATCTTCACCACTGCCACTACCTAAGTGACTGAAGTAGCGAGCAACTTTGCAAGAGTGAGCGAAGAAAACCTATCCTATGTGTACACGGTTCTCCACCATTCATGAAGAAATCTCAATTCCCCGTACAACTGCTTTTATCACAATTTGGACCCCCTTCAAAGTATCTGTCAGTCTGAACTTAAAATCTGCTGCTCGTTCTATATGAACCGTATCACTTGCGATGATAAGTTCAAAGCGCTGCAGGCACTTGAGGCTCCTCAGTCCTTTCTCCACCCATTCAGCTTCGGTATCAAGAAGCTTCAAACCACCCTCTATTACTTGACCTTCAATAGTCAGGCTCAATTGCCGTATCCCGGTACAATTTGGCCCTATCACAGCCCCCAAAATAGTGCACATATCAACCCATTCAGAGGTAGGTCGACAACTGCCAGATCCGTTGATAAGACTGCTCTCAACGGCACGTAAACTCAGCTTTTGAATTGAGCACAACTGCCATTGACACAGACGCTGGAGAAAAGTTCCACAGAAATGAACTCCAGTTCCACACCATTTGTGGAAGTCGAATTTGTGAAGTTGAAAGGCCGGAACACGGGTTTCCTCATACATTTGGCGGTTGACGAGTAGTATGTTCAGTGCAATTTGATGCTTGAGTGTGTGAAAGGCATGAGGATTGCGACATGGGCATGCTTCGAATGCTAGTACGTATACTTTTAAACGCAGCTCGATTGGGAGACGAAATAACATTTTGGCTCGTCCATGTACCAGCGGAGTAAAAGCGATTTCGATATATGAACCAAGTGCACGGGTTTGGTTCTTGGAAATTATTGTTAGATGAAATGAGTGGGGCTTTTTTAACGGTGAATGTATTCTCCTTAAATCCCGATCCAGCCTTTTCTTCAAACGGGAGATCCCTCGATCTTGCTGTCAAACTGACCAATAACAGGCCGCTTTCGGTCAGGATTAATCTTTGATACCGATACGGGAATACTACTACCATGACTCTATTCCAAGTACGGGGTAATATACTTCGATATCCAGAGTCTTACTATTACCAACTCAGATTCTGGTTTCTTACTAGCTGGCGTGGGTCTAAAATCTAAGGAGTCGAAAACCCGGGCAGAGACACCTTTGTCCGCATACTATAAAGTTTTTCCTGGAGCCTACTATGTTAGGATGCTCAGATACTGACAGATATCAAGATACGAAGTAGCGCAGCAGGCAAAGTAAGTAGTAGCGGTTCGACGAAATTAATAGCTTCAGGAGAACAAGGAGGAAGCTGAGATGAAACTAGATACATGTGTAGGCATGGATGCCTATTTTATGCCGCAGGCGTAAGGCATCAACGAATGGTAACACAACCAATTCGTACAATACCTCTATGTCTAAGGTTATTTGTTCTTAGCTATGGGCCAGCTACTGCTGCAACTTTACCAGCGCTTTGAGGAGTTTGAGGATAAGAAAAATAAAGCGTTCGCACATCCAAGTTCCTCATTAACCTTCCGATATATTTCGTTTTCCAACTAATCCTAGTACATACGACCATAGGGTGTGGAGAACAGGGCTTCCCGTCCGCTCAGCCGTACTTAAGCCACACGCCGGCA